>QAPF01001215.1:0-12115 GCA_004367935.1 Colletotrichum sidae | reverse complement strand
TATTTCTAATATAATTAGATCGCTTTTAAAACTTCTATAATTATATTATTATAATATTCTAAAGTATTTAATAATTAGTATTATAATAGTATATTAATATTAAAGTATCATCTAATTCATGTCTAATTCCTAATACTATTAATTTAATATAATAAATTATAAGTTAATTAGATAATATTATTTTAAATATCTATAAACTACCTATTATTTATAATATTTAAAATGATTTTATTAAAAGTTATTCTAATAAAATAATAGTTTTATTTATAATAGTTATAATTAGATATTTCTATACTTATTTTATAGTATTCCTTTTTTAAATAGTTATATAGATCTTAAGGAGATTTTAATTCTATTATATAAAATATAGAAGATTAATAAATTATAGAATACGTAGCTCTTATATATATTTTATTTTATTCTATTTTTAAGAAGTTTCTAAAGGTTTTCAACTTTATAACCTTAGTAGTTACCTTTACCTATATATATTAAACCTTAGTTTTAATAAAGCTCTTTCTATATAGATTATAATTATAAGGTCTTCTACTACTACAGGGTTGAATATTAGAACTAGAGGTATAATTATCTATAATAATAGGTAATTTTATTACTATCTTTACTAGTTCTAAACTAGTATTAGTAAAAATACTATTATTAGGTAAAGTTTATAGTTAAATCTATATCTAAAGTATGGAGCTTAGATATCATTCTAAGTATAGAGCAAAAGTAATTAAATATATATAATAATACTAAAAATCTAATAATAGAAAGATTATATAAACTATATATAGAAATAGTTAAATATATAATAAAGGAGTATTTAAAGGTATAGGGTATTATAGAGTAGGTTATGTATATTAACTAAATATATTACTAAATTCTAGAATATTAATAAATAATAGTTCAATATGAGGTAAAGATATATGACTTGGGATACTAATTATATATATGTAATTAGCGAATAATTATTATGCTATAAAAAAGAATATTCAATTTAAATATTAGTAATTAGGATTAAGATATATTAGAGTTTTAATGATAGAAAGAACAAAAGAATAAATACATAAAATACATTAATCAGAATAATATTATAAGATATATAATATCTTTGCTATCTTCTTATTTGAATTTCGAATAAAATAATAAAGAAATGTGAATAATTAAGCTATTATCTTTAAATTAGAAAGTAATTCTATATAATACAAAATAGAAGAGATTATGAAGACGTAAGGATATAGAGATAAAAGATCTTCCCTTATAAAGTAGGCTGAACAACTTATAGAATAAAATATATAAGAGTCTGTAGCTAATTTGAATAATTTATAAACAGCTATTAAGAAATTTGAAAAACTAAACTAATTTAATATTATCAGAAGTAAGATAATTAAATTGATATTTATACTAAATATTTAGTATTAATACTCTTAAAAGAAGAAAAGAAATAATTCTATTCACTATTTAAATAACTTAAAGATTATCTTAAAGGGTATATCCCTAAATTAGAAACATTAATATGCTTAAATGATAATTCAACTAGTCTATATAAAATAATATAATCTTTATATTTCAAATTTAGATTTATTCCTATAAGAGTATTTTTAACTTCTCTTTATAGGAATAGTACGAATAATAAGTATTATAAGACTAATAAGTATTATAAGTATAATAAGTATTCAAAATGTAATCAATATTAGAAATATAATAAATATTGAAAATATAATAAATATTAAACGTATAGCGGCTTATTTAGTAGTAGGAGCTCTTTTTATAATTATAGTCTTCTTAGTTAGAGTAGCTTTCTTAGAGGTAGTAACTTTAAGGGTAGCAGACTTTTCAATAGTAGACTAATAACTAATAGATATAGAAGCTATAGGAGTAAATATAATAGTATTAGAATAGATTTTATACTTTTTAATAGGAAATCCTTCTACTTAAGTATTATTATTTATAGACGTTCTTTTTATATTAAGTATAATAGTAATATTAGGAGTAGAATAATACTAAAGGCTTATTCAAAAAGGTTTTAATAGAAATAATAAAATTATTGAAAAGAAGTATAGCTATATTGGTATTACTATTAGTATAATAGGGAGGTTATAAAGGGGTTTTTATGATTTTAGATTCTGTACTCTTACTATTATTATTCTTTTAATTATCATTACTACTTTTATTTTACTAATAGTGAACACTAGTAGACTATAAGTATACATATTATAAAGTTGTAATAAATAAATAATACGGTATATAGTTCAAATATAGATTATTAAAGAGTATAATTTATTGAAACTAGAATGAAATACCTAAATATATATAAATAGAATAATTAGACTTTCTATAATCTAGTATAGTTACCCAATAGACTCTATATGGTATTTATTCTTATATACCTTTTCAGTAGTAGAATTACTAGGTATAAGTTCATATTTTATAAACTATTTTAAATAGTATATAATTATAAATAAGAATCAAGTAAACCGTTTTAAAATAGTCTTTAGAATATTTAAATAAAAGAAACAATTTATTATAATAAGTTTATTCTATTATATATTTAAATATCTTTTATCTTGCTTTTAATGAGGGTAATTAGCTAGCGTTTTCTAAAGTTATTATTTATTTAATTTTGAAATACTATACATATTCTATTTATTATTCTTTACTTCTTAGTTTCTTTATTCTCCTGTTCATTCCTATTTTTCATAGTTACTTTCTTATATTTATTAGAAATATATTTCGATAAAACAGATTTTATATTAGTTTATAAGTAGTAAATGTCGTAATCGATTAATTGCGTAGAATAGTATATAACTAGTTGTCTCTATTTATAATATCTATATCTAGGTTATAATATATCTCTATATACTATATATTATAGGGATAAATCTATATAATAATCCTTTTATTCTTATTAGCTTAAATAAGTAGGTTAACTACTTAGTTACTTATTACTCTAGCTTTATTTACTTTTATACTATATTTAACCTAATATTAGTAATATTCTCTTTTAAAGCTAAAGCGTGTTAAATATTAAAACTAATAAGAAATATACAAGTAGTATAAAATCCAAAAGTAGTATAAATATAAAAGTAATATAAAATACGAAAGTAGTGTAAAATCGCCTTTAGTTGTATAAATCTCTTTTACTTCATTATGAATTATAAAAATACTATAAATAGTGTTTATCTATGAAAATATCTTTTTTATTTTATGTATATTAGGTGTCTTAAGCTCCTAGTATAATATATTTCTTTGTTTCTCTATTATCTTTTTCTTATTATCTTATATACTTTCTTTTGACTTTTATCTCTTCCTTCCATTCTTATTAGTAGCTTTTATAATTTATTTTCTTATCTATGTTATTATCTTACTTATTATTACGAACTTCTTAAGGGTTTAGTTATTAGATGCCTTCGTTATACTATCTACTAGGTTATATTTACTATTCATTTAATAGATCTTAAGGATGTCTTTTTATTTATATAATTATTAGAATATTATAATATTAGTTCTAAGGTATCTTTCTTTAGTAGTATTTCATTTAATGAAATATTTATAGAAGGAGTAGGAGTTAATATAAACTACTAATAGTATTATTAATATCTTTAGGTATTTAATTATTCATTTAAAAGTAGTAGAAACTATGTATTTTATATTAATTCCGATAGTTATACGATAAAATTTTGAAGTTAGTATGATGTATATAATTTCTTTTGATCCAGTAGAAGAAAAATAGATAATATTACTTTTAAATTGAAAAGTATTATTATTCTTATTATTGCCCTCTATTTTAAGGATAATAATAAATTTTAATTAGGATATTATATTTTTATTATTAGTAAAAGATCTATCAATAAATATAGTGATTTTTATGTTTTTAATATTAGTAGGGATAAATATTAGGTTTTATATTAGGTTATTTACTTGTTATATAAAGTCTTTATTAAATCTCTCAATATTTCTTCTATTAAGTTATGGTAGAAAAGCTGAAATATACTTCTAATTAGTATAAAGAAGTTATATATACCTCTTATATTTATTATTTAATATATATTAATTTTGCTTTACTAGAAGTATAATTAATAAGTCTAATCCTTTTATCCTAGTTTTATTAAATAAGGGTTATATTACTATTATTTCTAAAGGTTATTGTATATCTATTTAAACCAAGGAATCTATTATTTATAAGTATTAACTTCAGCTTTACTATAAATCCTATTTATTAGAGTTCTTTTTGATTTATCATTAAACTTAGGTAATTAGAAATTAGGGGTATTATCTATCTATATATTTATAATATTAAAATATAAGTTATTTAGCCTAGAGATCTTCAAGCATAAGTTATATAATAGAATTTCTATCCCTAGTCTACTTTTATAATAGTTAGAGTATATTTTATGTTAATATGTATTTAATTCTATAGGATTAAATAATAACTAGATAATAATGATAGTACTTTCTAGGTATATTTACTATAAGTTAATAAGTAGTTTTATTAATATAAAATAGTTTAGCTATATTTCTACTAATACATATAGTCACGTAATATCTTAGAAATAGATATTTATAAAAATAGTAAATTATAGTATTACTGATAGTATTGATTAAGCTTTTCGCTTTACATAAAGAATATTTAGCACCCAGCTTAAACTATCTCAACTAACTACTATAGCTATAATTACTTTAGGTCTTCGAATTACAACATCTCTAACCTTAGGTTATCTTAGCCTTTCTAACTATTAGCTGATAACTATAATAGATTTCAATATATATACTTCTTTAGAAAGATAAAGTAGTATTTAATAAACTACTTCTAATATATATTTAAAATATTTAGAATTATTACTAAATATCCTATTTTTGAATATTAGATTCCTTTTTATTCTTCTAATTTTATACTTCTTAATTATACTAATAGCTTCATCTATTAGTAATATTTTAAAGTTAAATCTAACTATAGCTATTTTAAAAAAGCTAGAAAGAGTAGTAAAGTCGCGTTTATATAATACTAGCTTATTAAGGCTTTTATAAAAGCAGCTATAGTCTTTATAGTTATTAATAGCCTTAATAAGATTAATATTTATATTGAAGTTATAAGAGTTAAATATAGTAATAGTATTATTATTATTATTATTAGTAGTAGTAGTAGTAGTAGTAGTATTATAAGTGGCTATTAATTTGAATATATTGAACGATAAAAAGAAGGCTAGTCTATAGTAGTCTATTACTCTCTTTCATCTAGTAGAATAGTATTATTAAAATATATTAGTAGTACTATTACTAGCTAGTTAGTATGAGTTAATATTATAAGTATTACTATAGTAAGTTTAATACTTTGAAGCTACTACTAAAACTATTATATAGCTTATACTAGTAAGTTTCTATACCTAGTTATTATTCTGTTACTTTATATTACGTATTTCTAGGTTAAAGCTAGGTTTAAACTAAATATTATACTACTAGGTCCTTTTGATTATATTTACCTATAGAGATATATATCGGTTATAGTATATTACTAGGTTTTTTATTATTATAGACATTATATATTAGGTGTTATATAAAGCTACCTATTAGGTAGGAGGCTAAATATATAATATAATACCTACTACTAATAGTAGTAATATAAAGTAATAGCTAACTTATTATATTATTAGTAATCATAAAAAGATATTAGTTTTCTTCAAATCATTGAATCTCTTAATAATGAGCTATAACCTCTTATTTAATAAATTATTAGTATTTCTATCCTTATTGATAAATCTAAGGCTAAAAATCCTTTTTGATTTGTATTTCTAAGTATGAATGTATTTGAGGTATAGTATTTCTTTTATCAATAAGGTTTCCTATTCCTTAGTATATAGTTCTTTAAAAGGTTTACACAAGGTTATAATAAAGCTATATTAATAAAGATTAATAGTTTTAACTAGTATTTCTACTTCTTTTATTATTAAGTAGATATTATAATATATAATATCATAAAGGTTAGTTTTAATAATAAAGATATTATTCTTATTTAGTCATCTTTATGATTTTAATTTCTCTTTAAATATTTTATTATAATTATTTCTTCTAGTACAACCTTTTTTTCAGCTTCATTATTATATATATTCTTATTATTATTATTTCTAATTAGAGACTAGTAATATAGCTTAATTATTATTGTTTAGAAAATATTGGGTTTATTTCTTTTAATAATATATTTCTTATTATTAACTAAGATAAACCTAAAGGGTTTAGTTTAATTTTAGTATTTATACTAGATATATATATCTAATTATAATCAGAATTAGTAGATAGATATGTTAGAAAGGTTTTTATATATATTTAAATTATTTAATATTTAGTATTATATATAGAATTTATATATTGTTTCTATTATGTTTTAGATAATTACTATATACTTTATCATATTTAGAGATAGTAATAATAGTATATTAAGATAGAAATATATTTGAAAGATAAATAAGGTTAGTATAAAACTATTAAAACTACTAATATTATTAACTATTTCTATTATATTTTGAAAGACTTCTTCTATTAGTATTTCTAATATCTTATTATATGAAACTTTATAGGTTTCTCACAGAGGGGTATGATATTATTTGATTTTATTAAGAGTATTATAAGTTTTCATTAGTATGATGTTTATTTTACTATTTATATTACTAGTTTCTTTTCAAAGGTTTCAATAGGAAAGTTATATTTCATATTTATAATAATTCTATATAGGGGATTTTTATATATATTCATCTAATATACTTTCAGTCTATATTATATACCTTCTATAGAAGTATTCTTTATAAACCTTATAGCTATAAATATTATTAATGTCTTAATTATATATAGTATATGCTTATTACTGTTAAGAAATATAATATTAATAATAATTTCTATATTGAATTTAAAGTTATCTTTAAGGCTGAATTCTAATTAATATATCTTTCTATTATTCATTCAATATTAGTAGTAGTTTTTTGTAATTATTTTCATTCCATGAGTAGTTATAATTTGGCTTATTTGACTCAAGATGTTATTTAAGATTTTAAATATTAGAATAGTTCAATCTCTAATAAAATTACTTGACTTCTATTTTTATAAAAAAGCTGATAGTTTTATTATAAGTATTCTTTTAGACTGAGAATTAAAAGTATTTATTATACTTTTTCCTATATAAAAATGTTCTTTTCTATTTAATTTTCTTATTAGAATTCTTTAGGTAAATTAAGAGTTAATCTTTATTAAAGATATGAAAAAGAAATAGAATAGCTATTTATATAATATTGAAAATAATATTTCTAAGAGATATAAGTATTTGAATTATACTAAAACTTATAAAACCTCATTTATTTCCAAGTTTTATTTTATTTTTAAAGTAATCTTATGAAGTTAAGAATTGAGTATAACTTCTTGGAAAGTTTGTAATTATTATATATTTCATATAGATAGTTTTCCTATTTCCATATCTAAGAGGATATCTTTAAATATAATTTTAGAAAGTTTTAAAATTAAGAGAATATCCAGTTTGATATGTATTATAAAGTAATTATAAGTATAGTTGTAGAAGATTTCTATAGGTTTCCTAAGATTGATTATTCTGATTTTACTATTTATAATTATTAAATAGATTATTATAAAATCTTCTTTTAATATTTTATCTATATTATTATATAATATTTCTATGATTATTTCTATTAGTATAGTCTTACTAAGGTGAGTAGTAATTTTTATTACTAATTCTATATTAATACTACATATTTTCTTTAGGTATAATATTATTATCTTCTATGTCTTAGTGGTATATTTTATTAATGAGTATTTTATAGTTAGTTTTAAATATATTTAGTCTTTATTAGATATAGTTCTGTCTTAAGGTTTTTATAAAGTAGTCTTAATATATTACTATTACTTATTTAATATAAAGAGTAATAGAATTTTAATAGTTAAAATACTACTTTCTTTTTCAGCTATTATATATATAATTAGTTAGAAGTAAATTACAACTAATAATATAATTACTTCTTTATTTAGATTAATATTATTAACTTCTAAGAATGTCTCTAACTTATTTATATAGTTTATTAATAGCTAGCTTTATTTTATTAATAATACTAAAGAAAATATTAATTATGTTTTATATTTAGTATAAAGTTATATATATCTATTTATTAACTTTCTCTTATAAATCTTAAGGGTTTAAATCGATATATCTGAGTAAGTTAATCCTTATGATTATTACTTTGAATAATATTTTAATTGTATTAGTATAATTATGATTTCTAGTAAAAATTTTGAAATTTATATTCTTCTATTCTTTATAATAGTTATTATAGGTTAAAAGGATTTTAAACTTATTTTTGATGATAATAATTATTTAGATAATTAAGAGATTATTTTAGATCAATATAATTGATATTTAGTAATATATATATATATATCGTATTAATATATTATTCAATATTCTTCGTATAAAATCCTATTCAATGTTATAGTTAATATAGTTAGTAAGAAAGATTCATGTTCTATTTTTAAAGATACTATAATCTTTATTTATATACTTATTATTTAAAGAGTATATTTTATTAGAGAATCCTTTAAATGTTTTATAAAACTAGCTCAAAAGTATTTTTTATTTTGGAGATACCTAGTAATTACCCCTAAAATATATATAGAACCTTAAATATTTCTATAATCTTAATTATTATTATTTCAAATTAGAGTTATCTTTTGAACGAAGAATTCATATACATATAATTATTTAACTATTTAGTTCAATTAGTTATAAATTTAGTATTAATATATGTTGAATAATTAATATTAATAGTATTTTTTAAATTATAATTATATCTATTCTTAAGATTTCTAATATAGAAAGTTATCATTTCTTAATAAAGATAAAGCTTATAATTTTCAAAAGTTATCTAATATATTTTGAATTCTTCTTAATATCTGATTTCAAATAATAATAGTTCTTCTAGCTAGTATTAATATTTCCTTCTATTTATTGAATTAATATATCCCTATTTAATGGTTTACTAACTCCTCTTTTATTGTTTTTTTCTTTATTGAGGAATATATTCTTCTATTGATAAAATTATTCTTAGGTTATTATAATACTTTTCTTTTTATTATTTTAAGATAGATTTTTTTTAGTCTTAGAAAGTCTTGTAATAAGTATCTTTCAAGTCTTGAAAATAGAAGTTTTGTTCTTTTATATTTATATATAGTAGTAAATATATCTCTCATTAATACTCATATTTCTTTCAGAAAGCAGAATTTATTTTCTTGATTGTCTAAATATAGCTTTCTAATATATATTAATAAGTGTTTTTATTCTAGTTTATTAAATTATCTTCTTATACTTATTACTATAAATTATTATATCTTAATTATTTTATATTTCTTCAGAATTATCAATAAGGTCTAGAGAGGAAAATATAATTTCAAATAGTAAGTTTAAAGAATATCTATAACTAATATCGTTTTACTATATCTTAATTATAAGTGCTTCTCTAAAAGCTATCGTTTTAGAAATATATTTGTTTATTAGACAAATTATAATTACCAAATAGAAATTTCTTTCTAATAGAACCTTATATATAGTTTTTAATGAGATTTCGTTAAACTTTCTTCAAATACATTTCAATTTAATTATGATTTGGTTACTTTTGCTCTGTACCTAGAATGGTATCTAAGCTCTGCATCCTATATATAGATTTAACTATCAATACGAATGCTGTTACCGGGTAAAACTTATAGTTAAATCCATATATAGGGTGTAGAGATTAGATACCATTCTGGGTACAGAGCAAAAGTAACCAAATGATAATAGGCTTAATAACTTTAGAATAGCATAGAAGGCTTTATATTAAAAAAAGAAGTATATTTCAAAATTTATACAAAGCTTTTTCGAGTTTGGTATATTTCTTTATAATTTCAATCTATCTAGTAGTTTAACTATTATTAAAGGTCTATTAGGATTTCTTATAATATTTAGAAATATGTTAATAATATTAAACCATAGGAATTTAAAGTTAAATTATATTATATTTACTATAGCTATCCAAGTTGTTTAAATGGTTAGTATTACTATATATATAATTTATAGTAAATCAACTAATTCTGTATCTCTATATATAGAAATCCTTATTCTATATTATTCTCAATATTTATTCATATTTATTTTATAAATAAAAACCTACTTAAAAAGAAGGAGCTTAGTCTTAATATCTTCGTAATTTATTTCTTACTAAATATCTCTTTCTTTTAATTTTATATTTTTAACCCTTGTTGTTATAATAAAAGGTTTCTGAGGTCATTTTAATAGATTAGCAATATGTTTCCCAGGCTTTAGTAGTCTAAGTAGTTGATTAATATATATTTGAATTTTAAGAGAAAGATTCTCTTTAACTTTTATATTTTGAATAATAAGCAATACTATGAAGAAATTAAAGCGATTTGTATTAAATTTCTATTCCAAATCAAATAAATAAGTATCAGTAAATCTATTTTATTTAGATTTCATTAAATATAAAATACTATTATTATATTCTTTCAAGAGTATCATATAGTCATCAATATTAATCTCTAGCTAAAGTTATTATCATTATCTCTTCCTTTATAATTAGCTTATTTTCTAAATAATTCAACTTATTATCTTAATTAGTTAAAGTTTAGAATCATATTTTAATATTTTCTGAATGAATTAAAAAGGAGTTTCAAAATATCTACTCTTAGATCCTTTTTAAAATCAGTATACTTTCTTAACTAGTTAGATTTATAACTTCAAATATATCATTTAGTTTTACAATTATGAATATATTGCCCAAATTGTAATGATTATTAAGGATTGACCTTTCTAACTAAGTCTAATTAGAAGTTTAAACTTATCCTAACAGTTTATATATCAATTTAAATATAATTAAGTCCTTTTTATCAGTCTTTAAAACTAACTCTAGGCTTAGTTTAATATTCTAAGTTACTTTTGAGATTAATAAGATAATTATTAAAAGAAAGACCTTTTATTAAGTAGTCTTATTATTCTAAATTCTTCAAGTATTTCAAAAATAAAGTCTTGTCGTTTCTTTAATAATTAATTTAATCAGTACCCTTATAATTTCCTTTATAAATACTTTATATAAATCTTATTTTGAGTAAAGTCCTATCTTACTACCTTTAATATTGTAAGTAATAATAGTCTTTTAAGAGAAGGGCTGATAGCTCGCTTTCTACTATAACTATTAGTAGATATATTACCCCTTAAAGTATAACTTTAGCCCTCCTACTCCCTTACTAACTATTATAGCTAGCCGCTAGTTAATTTAGAACTAAACCCCTTCTAAATATAGGTAGTATTTTTACCTTCTATTAATATTTATAATAATGTATAACTAATAATTCTTGTTATAATAATCTTATACCTTTATACTTTTATAACTATTAATATATTTTAAATATTCTAAGATATTTAATTATTACTACCTATAAGTATTCTATTTAAATATTTATTACAACTTTAATATCTATAACCTTAATATCTCTACTAAGCCTTACCTATTTTTAAGATAAGAGTTAATACTATTGATATAAAGGTTTTCTACTATTAATATAAGCTGACTTACAATCTCTATATAAATAATATAGGACTTAGCTTAATTTTATTAATAAACAGTCTTAGTATAGTAATTAAATATAGCTAATATATAAGTATTAGAATAGATAGATAGGTGGGTAAATTAATAGTTAAGTTATTACTATAGATAATTGTGAAATTAGGAGAAATGTGATATGATAAAAGTAGTTTTCTTAATATAAGGACTTGTTCAAAATATTTGTAATCATAATAGTTAAATAGAGGAAGAAATAGTAATACGATTAATAATATAATTAACTATTTCTAACTATTATTTATAGAGATATTAAGGTTATTATATAGAGGGTTCATCTTGGAGTTCTAGTTGTACTATTAGAGTTCTAGCTATAGTAATAGCGTATAAACTACTATAGTTATAATATATAAAGTGTTATAATTATAATATATATATTTTAGTATAATATATAAGCTACTATAGCTATAGTATATAATATATTATAATTATAATATATAGGTTAAAGTGTAGTATAT
>QAPF01001214.1:0-12043 GCA_004367935.1 Colletotrichum sidae | reverse complement strand
ATATAAACTTAAATATAAAGATCCCAAAAGCTTCCTTCTTATTCTTCTTAGGACTCTCAATTATAATACTTCAAAATATAATATTTTACTAATTAGAAAAATATAGCTACTAATATTTATTATTTTTAAAATAGTTTTTAATATAGTAAGTTATTTACTTAAACTATAAATTAAAACTAAAATTACTTAAGTATTTAAAGTAATATTTAAAAGCTTGAATTCTGATATAATTAAGAATATACTAGCTTACATATAATATAGGATACTAAGCTTGAAGTAGTAATTATAAAAGATATAGATCTTAGTTTTAAAGATATTATATAGGCTTCTATTATATTTTATATTCTTATTATATAGCTTTATAAAGTTTATAATATATTTATCTAAAGTATTATTAAAAGGAGTAGTAGAAGTAAGATATAAAATATACTTATAATACTCTTTTTAGTATTAACAAAACTTAGAAATAATTATATAGGGGGTTAATAAAATTAACTATTATAATAAAAGTCTCCTCTTTTATATTATAAATATATAAACTACTTAAATTAGCTATAGGTATTTCTTCTCAACTTCTTATTATAAAGATATTACTAGTATTATATATTTAACTTTAGGTTAAATATTACAAAAAAGTAGAATAAAGTCTAATTCCTCTAGTATAAAATTATTAACCTATTTAAAATACTTTTTAAAGTTATTTTTAAAACTAATATAGTATTTTAGAACTTCTTAAAAATCATTTATAAGTCTATAAAGTAAACTATAGTTATTAAGACAGTTAGTATAAGACTATAAAGATTTAATTACTATTTATATTAACTTTAATACTATATACTATAAAGTAATCTTTAAAATAGTATAATATAAAGATATTAATAAGTTATCAAATTACTAGAAACTAATCCTTAAAGTTGCTTTTAAATATTTAAAAGGGTTTGAAGCTATAGAACTCTATATAAATATAAAAGGCTACTTAGTATACTATATAAATAGAAACTTTTATAGAATCTCCATCTATAATATTCTTATAGTTAAAACTAGAAACTTAGCTATAAATATTAGATCAAAATATTAATATAGCTTTCTAGGGATTAAGATACCTAAAGATACTATTATTATAAGTATAAGAATACTTAGAATAAGTATTTCACCTATAGGGGTTAATTTAAATATTAATCTAAAAATAGGAGTATTAGACGAATTTCTAAGAGGCTATATAAGTCTTCCAAAAAATTAAGGCTAGAGATACTATAAATCTCTAATATTAAAACTATAATAATAACTTGAAGAGGATTATTATATTTATTAAACATACTTTTATAAGTAAAAAGTAAGAATAATTAGTAGCCTCTTAATAATAACTATTAAGAAGTACCTTACTTTAAAACTAAGTTAAATATAGTTATTAGTATTATAATAATAGCTATTTATAAAGAATTAGTATATGATTTAAAAACTCCTAGTGAAGTCTTAAAATAGAGAAGATCTAAAGTATCTAAGTAATAAATCTTATAATCCTATATCTTATATAGATTTTAAATATAAAGTTTATAATTACTTCTTCTATGATAATAAGCCTTATTAATCTATAGTATAATAATATAATAAACAAATCAACTACTAATTAGTATTAATTTATCTAGAGGGTAATATATATTATATATAATCTTACTATATAAATATAAAGTAGTATTCTAATTATTTACTATTATTATTCTTATATTATATAGTGTGAGGTATTATATAAATCTCTAGATTTATAGTATGGTAATTACTTACTAATTGCTATACGATTAGCTATAACTAGTACTAGATACTTAATATTTATTACTAGTAGGGTATAGAAGGTATATTATTATATATATAGCAACGCGTATAGTTACTATATACCTTATAATACAATATAACCGACAACTATTTTAAAAAATAACTGTTATTTAAATTTATAAGAATTTTATATATAAGTTCATAATAATATATTTAATATATTTATAGTTTTCTAGAAGGTATAAATAGCTTTTAGAATTATATAGGTATTTTAGTTTTAATTGAAAAATTTTATCTTACTTTCTTATAAGAATAACTAATATAAATAGTATTTTACTATACCTTTTTATTGAGATTTTATTAATATGAGATAAAGTAGAAAAGACTTCTCTATATTTAATTAAATTATTAATATTTAAGGTTAGAATTCTTTTCTTAATAATATTCTAATACTAAATTATAAATTAACTAGGTAAAATATATTAACTAAATACTTAAAACTATTTTTAATAATAACAATATTCTAAATTTCGGGAATCTAATATACAATTACTTAAAAGTAGATAGTATATTACTTATTATATTATACCAAATTAGAAATATTCAAATTAGCTTTCTTAAAGATTCTCTTCTATTCTATTCCAATTTATTACTATATAACTAAAGTATTCTAGATATACTATTATTTTAGAACTCTTAGAAGAATTATAAGAGATATATTATTATTATTCAAGAATTCTATTTAAGAAATTATTAATAGGCTATTATTAGGAATTATATTAACTTATATCTAAATTATATTATAATATTCTTTTATCTCTTTATAATTAGATTCTTAGATTATTTAAAGTTTGAAATCTACTATATAGTAATAAAAATATTTTTAATTAAAAGAGTAAAAGGCTTAATATTCTTAAATATCTATTAAGTAATATCTTCTTAGATAGGTTATTTATTAAAGTTAAATAGATTAATTAATTTTAAAATCTTGAAATCTAGCTTAATATCTAGATCAAGATATTTCTAAATATTTCAATTAGTTATATAGAACTATAATATGATATATCAATAGTTGAAATTAGAACTATTAGATAGTCTTATTATTATATTAAGATTATTCATAATTGAGTATACTATTTTTAAATAGTTTGTTAAAGAACTAATATAATAGATTGAAAAAGATTTCTTTTATATTTATTATTTAAAAACAGTTTAGAAGGTAATTAAATATTCCTAGGCTTATAACTATAATGATTAAATAATATACTATGTAGTCTGAATATAATTATTAAAAGGTATAATCTATTTAAACTAAAATGAAATACTTGAATATATATAAATAGAGTAATTAGGCCTTATATAATCCAAGTATGACTGCCTAGTAGACTCTATACTATACCTATTCTGATAAGCTATTAGTTTATTTACTTTAATCTCAATAGAAATTTCTTAGAAGTTATAATTAATAGATAGTTTATAGATATTTAAAGAAGAATTATCTATTTATCTTATAAGTTACTATATTTAACTAGAAACCTTAGAGACTAAGTATTAATTAGATAATATCCTACTATTAATATATTATTATAAGCCAAAGTATTAGATATTTCAGAGTATTATAATAAGATATTAGTAGGAAATTTAAAAGCTATCACTTTATATTAGAAATTTCTTTAGTTATATAAGTATTATCTATATACTAACTATACTTAATATATTGAAATTATTTACTAATAGAAATAAACTGAGTTCTATTATACTTATATAGAAATTATAAATTAGTTTATATTAGTAGTGAGGACTTTTTATATTAGTAACATAAAATCTTATTTTAGAAGTAAGTAATACTCAGTTTATAATACAAATATCAAATTTACGATTATGAATAGTATAATTAGTATTTAATTAGAGTATTTATAATGAGTAGTAATTGAATATTTTGAGATAGTTGAATTATATATAACTATAAAAGTATAAAGCTATACTAGTATAAAGCTATTGTAGAAAGGAGTATTAGTTATTTATTATTCAAAGGGTTAATATAAGATAACTATACTGGTTATAGTTATAAGAGGTTGAGCCTTTAATTAGCTAGGGCTAGCTTTAATAGTTATTAGGGGGATAGGAAGGTTGAAGTTATAATTTTAGGGGTAATAGATCTACTAATAGTCATAGTGGGAAGTAAGCTATTAGCCTTTCCCAAGACTTTAGTATCTTATTTATTTGGAATCTTAAAGATAATAAAGATTCTTATAAATTGCACTTTGTGTTTCTAATTTATTAGATAAATCTAGAGACAGAATTTGAATATTTTTAGTTATATTTATAATTAAGAAAGGATTTAAGAATAGAATTATTAATTCATTTACTTAAAATATTACTTAGAAGCTCTAGGAAAAACAGAAAAGCGTTTTTTATAATTATTGTATAGAAACTAATCATATTGAAGAAAGCTATTTTAATTATTATAAGAAATTAAAGGGTAAAATCTAATATATATTAAGTATAGCTAAATATAGTTATAGATACTATATAAAGTTCTATTTTAAGTAGTTTAAGTAAGGTAAAAGCGATAGAAATAGTACTAGTATCCGAGGTTTAACTAGTATAAATTCTTATTCTTAAGTATATTATCATTAATATACTCCTCTGATTTCAAACCCTTTAGTTAGGAGCTAACCTTTTTAAACAATACTATTCAAACTTTCTATTAATATTCTATAG
Organism: Colletotrichum sidae; assembly: GCA_004367935.1. Taxonomy (NCBI): domain Eukaryota; kingdom Fungi; phylum Ascomycota; class Sordariomycetes; order Glomerellales; family Glomerellaceae; genus Colletotrichum; species Colletotrichum sidae. The sequence goes on along the minus strand of QAPF01001214.1, from coordinate 7,549 downwards.
AAAACTTCTTTATAACTTTAGTATTTTTATTAAACCTCTATTCTTATAAAAAGAAAAATGATATTAATTATAAGCTATCCAAATCTTCCTTATTAACTCGAAAGTATTTCTAGTATTCCTAAATATTTCATTTAATTACATCATTACTATAACTTAGAATTTATAAAATCTAATGAATAGTTGAAACCTTTATTAAGCAATTCAAATATTTGACAGTTTTCTTAAAACTTTTTTTTTACTATAGTTTTAAATAGTTTAAGTAATTTATCATATCAATTTAAATGATAAGAATATTAAGCTAGTAGGTCTAGAGAAGCCTTGTAAACCTATAAGCTACAAAATCCCTTAAAAATATATTTTTATTATAACTAGTAGTCATAAGTCACTATAGATTATAGGGTTATGTATAACTATATTATCTGAGTAGTTATAAAGTAAATTATTTACTAGCTTTTATAGTAGATTAAGATAGTTGAGTAAAGTTTGTATATTTAACCCTTACTTAATATATTTATCATAGGGTCCACTTAGAATATAATAATAGATCAACCAGTAAAAATAGCCTTTTATATAGTTGGATATAATATTGAAAGTTTTACTTTAATTACTAAAATGGTAATAGTATTTCACCTATTAGCCTATTATATTATCAGATTTCTAAAGAGATAGGAAATATATCTTTGAGAACTGTTTTAATAATTACTTATATCTGTAAAACTAATACTTATAATAATAATAGAACTATCAAATAAATTACTGATTCTATAACTAAACTTAGAATAGAAGTTTTTCATTGTATTAAAACATTATATTATTTACTTTACTTTTATAGAGTAGTTATCTAAACAGGTCTTATTAAAATACTATAGTTAGTTTACTATATAAGTAATATCGAGTTTTAGTATAAGTATAATATAATTAATAAAGCTAATATTTTATCGAAATATCTAATTTCTAGGTATAAGGCTTACTTCTCTTGAAATAGAAGTTCTTTAAGTTTTAGTAAGGTTTTGAACTATTAAATATATTATAAATACATTAGAAAATACTAAAAGAACTATTTAACCTATACTATCTATAGAAACTATAGCTATCACATTCCTTAATTTGAAATACGTTTAATATTAAACAACTATTATACGGTTTTATTTCCTTTGAAGTAATATTTCTATTCAAAGCCTCCTAATAATATACGTATTTAGGAGTATTTTTAAAGAGATAAAAATGAATAGTTTTCGATATAAAAGAAGAAGGTAATAGACCTTTTCAATTAGCAATATAACTCATTTATAATAAGTTTAAGACTTAAAGTATTTGAGACCTACTTCTAAGTAAGATTACTGGAAAAGAATAGACTTTTGAAAATTATATACTACTTTATTAAAATAGTAGATTTTACCTAGTATTTCATACTTTAGTAACAGTTCTATTTAAAGAGCTTTACTAAATATTAAATATAGGAAAGTATTAATTATATTATATTAAAGTAGCTTGAGATGAAAACAATTAGTAAGTATGATAAAGATTCGAAATAATATATTTATTAGATCAGTTATATAAATCTCACAATTATTCAATTACTATTACTTTCTACTGAAAATTAGTTTAGTTTTAATTTTCAAGAAGTATTTATACTTATTGGGTTTATAATCAGAAGTCCAGTAATAATTTAACATCTTTAAATCTTTTAGAAAGGTTTTACTAATTATAATTAAAGATATAATTTAATTTATTTCCTTAGATAAATGTATTTAGTTATTACTATAACCTTGATATAAATAAATGAATACTATTTAGTTAAATATGAATGATAGCAAGAGTTTCTATTATAAGATTTTTAGAGTAGAAGTTTCTATTCTTCTATATTTTGAGTATTTTCGGATATCTAGTTTACTTTATAGTTCAAATTCGTTCTAGAATCTATCATACTTATGTCTTAGAATTCCTAAAAAAGTTAAACTTCTAAGATTTCTTCTAGTTAATTTCTTTTATTAATCTATAATTAGAAATAGAAATACTTTCAAATAGTTTGAAAATAATCGAGAAATATTAAGTCAAAAAGCAGTTTTGGATAAAGATCTCCTAGCTCTTCTAATATAATACTTTATTTATCCCTTATATATAGCTTTGTCTAGAAGTACTTAAACTCTTCATTTTTCTGTAGCTTTATGTATATCAATAGAACTATAGACACTATAAAAGAATATAATAAGTAACTCAAGAAGGGCTATTAATATGAACTTTATATTTTAAAGAAGTATTTTATTACGCTTAGGGGTAACTACTATATATATACGAAACCTTAAACTATTATAACTATTTCTTATTCTCATATCACTTACTTTATCAAATTCTTTACTAAACTTTAAATGAATTATTAAACCAATTTGAAATAGTTCTGTTATAATTATTTATTTTTATAACTCATAAGAAGCTTTATTAGAATCAGATTCTTTGACGTTATTCTATAAACAAAGTAAGTTTCAATTAAAAACTATTCTATTAAAGACGGTATTATAAGGTATTATAATTCTTTTTTAAAATAAGTTCTATATTTGATAATGTTTAATTGAAGTATAGTTAACTGACAAGCCAACAAAAGTATACTTCTTAAGATAGACTAGTTAGTTATATTTGGGTTTTATATTTATAGTAAGAATAAAGTATCTTTAACTCTAAATACAGAAGTAAGCTAAATCTAATTTCGTGGGATTATGTCTTTAAATGATTTCATAAAACGTCTAATCTAATATTTACTAGTCTAAGAAATATACTAGTATTTAGATATAAAGAAATATTATAACCTATATAATTTCAAATCAGATTTTATAGAGCAGTTTATTTCTTTATTTAATAGCTTCTATATAAGGTTTAATAAGTATTTCAATATATTTAGTATTGTTATTCTAGTTCTAAGTATGTAGAATAAACAACTTAAAGTATTTACCTCAAGAAGTAAGATTAAGTTTTAATATCTTGTATTTAGGAGTTCTAGTATTATATTTAAAACTCTTAGTATTAATGCTATACTAGTATTCGGAGAATATAATACTGTTTTTAAATATTCGTATTGTAATAATTCTAGTATAATCAATAAGATTAAAATCCTAAGAGTAATTAATAGTTTTACTTAGAAATATTAGAATTGATGTATAGCTACTATAGCTTTAGTAACAAGGGTAGAAATGAAAGGTTATAATCCCTAGAAATAGTATATAAAGCATCCTTATAGTTTATATAATAAACCTTCTATTTTACCTTACTAATACTATAAGCTTTATATATTTTCTAAGTAAAGTAGTAACTATTAGACTTTAAATAACTATGACTATCATAAGTAATTGATAGAATTGAACGAAATCATTAAGAAGCTTCTTACTAAAATACTTTAATTATTAATACTAGACCTATTAATTACCCTTTAGGAGTTTTTAAAGAGTATTTATAGGATATTACTAGTGATAGCGATATCTAGGAAAAAGCCTATACTATATTAATTATACTATTAAAATAGTTCATCTCTTGTAAAACTCATAGTATTTAAACAGTTACTAATAATATTAAATGCTAATAACTATAAGTTCAGAAATAGAGTTTGTAACTAGAGTAATATAGAGAGTAATATTGAAGAAACATAAGTTAATTTACTTTATATTTATAATAAAGATCGTAGTACTTCTATAGCTTTTGATTAGTAAAAGCCTATATCAGATAAAATTGAATCTCTAGTAAAAACTCTTTAAAAAGCTATAAAACGCTCTATACTCTAAAGACTATAAACTAAAATACTTAAGTTAAAGGTAGAAGAATTATAAGAAGAAGTACTACTAAAGATCTTTTTTATAATATACTTACCACATAGTATTATAGCTGTTTTGAATTATAAACTAGCTATATAATTACTATTGTTTAAAGTGTTAAACTTCTTATAAGAAGTCTAGATTCAAAATAAATAATTATTTAATTCTTTTTTAATTGAAGTATTTAGTATCTAGCTTTTTTAAGTCAATTAGGAGTATGAAGTAATCATTCATTAAACTATTATTCAGCTTATATTTCAGGAAATATAGAAGTTTAAGTAAAGCCTAGAAATATCTATTACTACTTCAAATGTTTAAACTAAGTATTAAAACTCCTATTGAATATTAAAAATACTATAGCTAGTCTGACTATACTAGGAAGCTTTAGGAAATATGATATAACTTCTATAATAGCTATTATTACTTTATCTAGAGATATAGGTCTAAATAGCTATAAATTATAGAGTTCTGTATTTTTAGCCCCTTTGCTTAATAGATAGGCTTTATTGGATATGTAGTAAATAATTTCTATAATAGGAAAATACCTAGTTATATATTATAGCCTATATATATCTCTATAGGTAAATATAGTTAAAAAGACTTCGTAGGATAGTTATTAGTTTAGACTTAATCCTAATTGATAAGTAGGAACTTAAGGGTAATAGAGTAATAACTAAGTATGCAAAATTATTAATATAAGCTTTATAATAGTTAGTAATAGCCTTGGAGTATTAAACTTACTATAGTTAATATAAAATAAGTAGTAATAGGTGGTTAGTACTGCTATTTTAGGCTAGGCAAGCCGTTTTAAAATACTGTAAATGGCTAAAAGGTAGTTTTTTTTAATAGTTGTAGATGTATGAGGAAAGAAGGCCTTGCATGTAACTACTGTTAACAGGTTTCTGTAGTAATAAGATAGCCGATTATGTAGCCGTATATACTTATGTAATATCTAGAAACTATTCTGTAATAATAGCAATACTCATAATGTTAACTTATACTAGCTAGATATAATACTACTAGTATACTTTGATAATACTAGCTATAGATATAAAAGAGAGTAATAGAAGACTAGCTAACCGTTTTGTAATAGTATTCTTACTTATAATAATACTACTAATAATAATAATAATAAGAATTACTTTTAAACTACTTCTAGTTACTATTTATTACTATACTTAACTACTATAGCTTTAATATAAATATCAATCTTATATAAATTATTAATAGTTATAAGAATTATAATTACTTTTATAAAAGCTTAAACAAATTAGTTTTATATAAAAGCAACTTTAGTATTTTCGTTAGCTTCTTTGAAGTAACTATAACTATATTTAGTCTTAACATACTATTGGAAGATAAAGCTATTAGTAGAACTAAAATAAGTTAAATTAAACTAATAAAGAAGAATCTAATACTTAAGAGTAGGGTATTGAAAAGTAACTCTAAATAACTTAAATATATCTTAGAAGTAGCCTATTAGGTACTATTCGAAGGGATATATATGTTGAAGTCTACTTCTTATAGAGATTACTATTAGCTAGTAGTGGGGAAGGTATTTAAAGACCTGAAGTAACTGTAGCTATAGCTGTTAGCATAGGGTAGGTTAGGGTATAGGTCCTAGCTAGGAGCTAAATGTTCTCTATATGAAGCTAAAGACTTATTGCTATAAATTATAAATATATAGTTTTATCTATAAGGTTTAATTAGGAAAATAATTAATAACATGATAAATTTCTAAATCTAAAATAGTCTAATGGTAAGAAAAATGTAATTAACTACTGAAACGTTATATATAATAACTTATTACTTCTAAAACTATATCTATAATAGTATTTCTATAGTAAAATACTTAAGTCTAGGAGATTAAAATATCTGAGATTATATTCAAATAATATCTTAAAACTATAAACTATCTATAATATTAAAATAATTATAAAGTTATAGAACTTTATACTACTATATCTTCTTCTATATTATAATATTAATACTAAGGTACTTTACTATCATATCTAAAGATCTAAACTATCATATTAGTATAATTTAATTATTTATATTAATATTGTTAAGCTTTCAAAATATAAAAGCTATAATAAACTATATAAACCTTTAGGCTTTTCTCTATAAAAGTTAAAATATTTTTTATGTAAGCTTCTTTAGTAATATCTACTAGGAATTATTAGTTTTTCTCATAACTTACTTCTATAAAAGTAAAACTTTTGAAAATATCTAATTTAATTATTTCAAACGATTAGTAATACTATTTCGGTTTTAAAAGGTTACTTCAATATAACTTCTAAGAAGATTCTAAAAAGAAACTTTAATAAATAGTTATTTTAGAATTAAAGTAGTTTTATGATTTATAAGTTTTGATACTTAGTTTAAAAGTATTATATTAAGTAAACTACTAATTAATTCTTTTAAAATATTGAAAAAAAGAATTGTGATAAATATCTTAGTATTTAAGATATATGAAAGTATTATAATATATATTATTTAGTCTAGTATTTTTTTAATACTGTAAAACTCTAAGTTATTATATATAGTGAAGAAGGGAAATCTATTATATATTAAATATTACTAAATATAGCTATATTTACTATTTAAAACTCTATTTCAAGTAGTTTAGGTAGTATAAAACCTATAGAAATAGTACTAGTATTTAAGGTTTAACTAGTATGAACTCTACTTTTTGAATATCTGTTAGGAATAACACACTTGAGAGGTAGAATTTATACTAGCTCAACCTTAGGTACTAGTACTATCTCTACAGACCTTATTTTATTTAAACCATTTGAAATAGAGCTTTATGTAATATATGTAGCTATATTTAGTTATATATAATATATAATAGATTTTGCCCCCTAATTACGTATAACAATTAAAAATCTTATAATACTAAAAAACTACTAGGCTAAATATATATATTATAACGATTTAATATATCTTAAATATTAAGATATTTACTAAAAATACCTTTCTTTTAGTTTTTAAAGGAACTGATTAGTAGCTAACTTAGCATAATACTTTTTAAGTAGAGGCTAAAACATATAATTTATAGGACTATTTTAACCCTAAAATAACTATTCACTAAAATTTCTTTTTAGAACTTCTTTAAAAGTTACTCTTAAGTAACTTTCTAAAAGTTAAGAAGTACTAATAAGTTGTTAAAATATTTAAATTAAGTATTCTTAAGAGTTCTTTTTTTATAAAAGTAGGTTATAAGGATTAATAATTCCCTATAGATATTACTAAAGAGGTTTATATAAAGGATATTATAAACTTTATAGAGAAAAGTCTAAAGGTTTATATAGCTTTCTATAGTTTCTATATTTTAAAAGTTTAAGAATACTAATATAAGTAGTTAAACTAAGTTTATATAATAATTTAAATCTTTAGGTATATAAGTAAGGTATTTTAGTATTAATATTATTATATAGAAGAAGATATAATAGTATAAATTATTAATTTCTATAACTACTTTAGTATTATAGATAATTTATATTTTTAAAATACTATTTTAATATATTATGAGATGTTTTAGTCTTTTAGATTTAAGTATCTAACTATAAAAATAATAACTAAAGTATAGTTTTAGAAGTAGTAAGATATTATATATAAAGTTTAAATATTTAATTATACTCCTTCTATTATTAAAGTATTTTAAATTTATAATTTTATGATTTTATTAATTTTCTTATTAATTAAATCTTATATATAAAGCTATATACTTATAATTTAAAACTACT
>QAPF01001213.1:0-11965 GCA_004367935.1 Colletotrichum sidae | reverse complement strand
CCGGTGCCCCCGGTGCCGTCGCCGCCGCCGCCGCCGCCCCGGCCGCCGTCAAGCGCGCCGAGGACATCGTCCCCGGAAAGTACATCGTCACCCTCAAGGAGACCGCTGCTGTCGAGTCTCACTTGGACTGGGTTTCCGACGTCCACAAGCGCTCCCTGGGAAAGCGTGACACCGCCGGTGTCGAGAACAAGTTCAACATCAGCAGCTGGAACGCCTACTCTGGAGAGTTTGACGATGCCACCATTGAGGAGATCAAGAAGAACCCCGAGGTATGTTCCCTCCAGATCACTAAGCATCGGCAAATGCTTCACAGCTCTGACCAGTGTCAAAACAGGTTGCCCTCGTCGAGCCCGACTACTACGTCTACCTCAACTTCACCGTCGAGGAGGTCACCACCGACGAGGCCAACGAGAAGCGCGCCCTGACGACCCAGTCCGGCGCCCCCTGGGGCCTCGGCTCCATCTCTCACCGCACCTCTGGCTCTACCCAGTACATCTACGACACCACCGCCGGTGCCAACACCTACGCCTACGTGATCGACTCTGGCGTCGTCGTCAGCCACTCCCAGTTCGGCGGCCGCGCCACCCTCGGCTACAACGCCTTCACCAGCGCCCACACCGACACCTTCGGCCACGGCACCCACGTCGCCGGCACCATTGGCGGTTCCACCTACGGCGTTGCCAAGAAGGTCAGTCTAGGTCCCCTCGTGCCCATGACCCATATGACGAAAACTGCCCACTCGTCTCACGGACTACGAACCTAACACATCTCCCAGACCAACCTCATCTCCGTCAAGGTCTTCGAGGGCGCCCGCGGCACCGACTCCACCATCCTCGCCGGCTTCAACTGGGCTGTCAACGACATCACCTCCAAGTCCCGCGCCGCCCGCTCCGTCCTCAACCTCTCCCTCGGCGGCCCCGCCTCCGCCACCTGGACCACCGCCATCAACGCCGCCTACACCAACGGCGTCCTCGCCGTCGTCGCCGCCGGCAACGGCGACGACTTTGGCCGCCCCCTCCCCGTCTCCAGCCAGTCCCCCGCCAACGTCCCCAACGCCCTGACCGTCGCCGCCATCGACTCCAGCTGGCGCCCGGCCACCTTCACCAACTACGGCGCCGGCGTCGACATCTTCGGCCCCGGCGTCTCAATCCTGTCCGCCTACATTGGCGGCACCTCCGCCACCGCCTCCCTGAGCGGCACCTCCATGGCCACCCCGCACGTCGCCGGTCTCGCCGTCTACCTGCAGGCCCTCGAGGGCCTGTCGACCCCTGCTGCCGTCACCAGCCGCATCAAGGCTCTCGGCACCTCTGGCCGCATCACTGGCACCCTGTCCGGCAGCCCCAACCTGGTTGCCTACAACGGCAACGGTGCGTAAATTAGTGTAGCCTAGTAGATGTTGAACAGGAAGATGAAGTACAAGACCATGGACGCTGGAGGCTGTGGGTAGGGAAGGGTCCCTCCAGCGAAACTGCCCGAGCGTATATAAATATCCATAGGGTAGGTATATAATAAATAGGGAATGAATATAGTAGTAGCCATATTTAGATCCATACAAACCTAGATAAGCTCTCAAGTGCTCCGCAACAAGGAATAAGGATTCCTGTATAGAACAAAAACACATGTCGTGATACGGGGCTACGCTTCGTAACCCACTTCTGCCCTGGTCATGCGGGTATAAACACCCTTCAGATCACGCATCCCATGCGTACCAAATACAAGCCTTTCTGCTTCCTCACATACCCTCTGTACGTGGCCTGAGGCCCCCTTGCGAGTGTCTCCGCGCTTCACAACAAAACATCTGTGCTTTGGCATTCTTCTCCCCTTGACTTCATCGCTTCGCTCCTTCGTCTCCGCTGCGCTCCACCCTCAGGAGCTACGCTCTGGAACATGGCTACTGTTGTGCGGTTGAGATGTTTTGTTTTGTTAATGAGCTTGTTCTGACGGATCTGTGTCTTTGGGATCATTCTACAGTTATAGCGCAGCATTTGGTGTGGATGTGACGGTTCGTTTCTATTTGTAGTGTCTCGTGGTGTGGTAGTCTATCGAGAAGTTGCTGGCATGAGGCTGGAGACAAGAGGAGAGCCTAGGGTCATGTGACCCACCCCTCAACATTTGGTGCAGCTGAATGCAACCTCTCCAAAGTGTTTATACCCTTGGTTTTGGGACCTTTACTCTCAACATGCTCACTTATTTCCGTAAACTTGTCGTCTTCATTCATGCTGCGCTGTCCCGCCTTGGCGTAAATCTTCAAACCGTTGCTCCTTCTGCCTCGTTCACGCGGAATAGAGCAAGCTCACGCACCACCCGCAAATCAGCCTGTCTCTCTTGCTTCCCAACATTATGACTCTGTGAAGAATCTAGACGGGTTTTAAGGGTTTTGTGAGCGCACGGAGCGATGGGAGCAGCACAGGTCTATTACTCGGCCCGCAACAGACGGCAGAGATAGTCTCAAGAACGAAAGCCCGTTGTCGAGAAGCCCAGCCATATGTGGCTGCATCAGCCATGTGTGGCTACATCGGCCATGTGTGGCTACATCAGCCATGTGTGGCTACATCAGCCATATATGGCTACATCCGGCTTCGCGTAATTTCAGAGGTATCTAGGGTTAGAGTGCTTTCCCTAGATCACTCCTTTTATAGATCAACCTATTTTAAACCCTTCCTACAATATCTCCTTCACGACGACCGTCGATCACCCCAAAAAGAACTACTAGGCTGTTCACTCGAAGTGTCCAATTACTGGGTATCTAAGAAATGGTATATTCTATCAGAAATGTATTACTCAAAGTCGACAGCAAACATCGTCTCATCTCTTCCGAGACGAGTGAATGCCACCACCCCTCGCGGTGAGTCCCACCATTGCCGCAAACTTCTTGTCTCCAACAATTGGGAACCCCGTCTTCTGCGCCTGGCTGGTGAGATATCTCATGTGGTTCTTTCGTATTTCCAACACCCTCGTCCTGAGCTGAGTGGCATACTCGCGCCCCTTTTCCAAATGCTGCTCGCCTTCTTCGCAGCAGCTGTCGTGGCCGCTTAGGAAGCGCACGCTGACTGTCGACAGCTTCAGCCTCAAGTCTGCGACGCTCCCTTGGTATGTCTCAATGACGTCCGGGTTTGTCATGTCTAGTTGCAAGTCGGAGCAGGACTTGAGCAGCGAGCCGAACGCCATCGAGTCGCACTGGAAGTTCTCCTCCGTCTTCTCCGCCTCGATCATGTCTTCTGATGACGATTCGCTCGCGGGGGAGTGCTGGCATTTACCCTGCTTGAGCATCTGGTACAACCAGGTCCAGGGCTCCAGCTCAGCTCTGACGAGCATCTGGCGGCTCTTTTCGACAATCTCTGCAGACAGAAGTCAGCAACTTTCTCCCATCAGATCAGCATATTCGTAAAAACTCACCAAACATGTCTGGCGGCGTCAGAAACTCCAGACTCTCCAGCACCATCGTCGGCGCGCCGGGCCTCGTCCCCGTGCCCGTAAACACCACCGACCGCCTCCCGTACAACACGTCCCCTTCCGGGCCGACGTGGCTGTTCTCAATCGCGCTCTCCATCGTCGCCCGGAACAGCTCAATGTTGCCCAGTTCCCACGCGAGACACAGCGTTTCCGGCTCGAAGCCCCAGCCCGCGTCGATGCCGTGCAGCAGCCACATGCACGCCCAGCCCGCCACCATGTGCGTCGCGTCGTACTTCTCCGTCAGCGTCAGCAGGCGGTAGAAGGTCTGCAGGTCGACGACGTGCGGCACCGATTTCGCGCTCCCGTGGGCCAGGGCCAGCAGGATCTCCGTCTCGGCGCGTCCGTCCTCGGGTAGGGCGACCGTCCACTCGCCGCCGCCGCCGCCGCCGCCGCCGCCGTTGTCGGGCGGACGGACCGCCTCGGCGAAGCCGCCGTGGAGCATGGCCCTGAAGACGGGCGAGACGCGCGCGAGCGCTCGGGAGTCGACGCGGTAGGGTGCTGCGGTGGGGCCGACGAGGAGGACGAGGTCACCTTGGGCTTCGTACGTCTTCGCCATTGCTGTGCTGGGGTTCGTGGTGTTTGATATGATGTGGTTATTTCTCGGTGGGCTTGTTGACTGTGACGTTTGTTCGATTTCTGGGTGTTTTATCGTGGCGTCATTGCATAACTCATCTGGTCTTGATATCAGGGGCCCCATTTTGGATACGATTCATCAGTGGAAAGCTTTTGCTCACGCACGAATCACTCGGAGAGTGGATATCGTGATAGTTATTGACATTCGATACGGGGACAAAGACATCAATCCAAACAAACCACCACTAGTCCTCGTGATCCTGAAACATGGCACCTTCGAAGAAGAGGACTAGGGTGGGGCTAGACGGTGTCTAAGAATAAACAATTCTTCAAGTCCATACTTTTCCGTTCTAGTGGAGATGTAGGTCTTTGTGGCACGGCCGTTAAACTTGACCAACGGTGTCCTTTGTATGATGGCAACGCTCCGCCTGGGCAAGCCACGAACCCCTCAATTAGCCTGGATGTGGTCACAGAACACTGTCAGTGTGTCGAATAACGGGCAGATTGACTGCGGGCTAGTCAAGTGTGTAAGCGACAATGTGGCACGGTTAGCAGCTTCACTTCCAAAGATGTCTACTTTCTACGACGTGACCCTATTTATTTTCTACGGTAACTTTGGATTCAAAAAAGGTCCAATCTCGTGCGTAAGATCTGTTCGTGATGAACCTCATGTACTGACTGTAATGAGACAGCTTCGGGGGGCACGGGTCGAGCAAGACTTGTCTTGATGTTTCACATCGACAGTAAACATGCTTTTGCAACCGCAGCGGAATTATAAGCAAACGTATCATGCTTTTCCCCTGTACCGCCAAGCAAATCTGGCTTCGAGGAAGACGAAGCGTCAAGGCCAGAGTCTCACCCAGAGGCCGACCTCTCGGACTTTGCAGTATCACGCGAGTGAAATCACCCACAGCGAGCAACTGGAAAAGCCGTTGCAAGATTCGGAGTATTTTACGAAAATTATGAGGTCTAATCGTGACGAGTGATTGAACATAGCCAGCAAGGTACCGCCATCTACAGTCTCATAGCACGAATTTTCTGAACGAATACTCGGGTGGTTCAGGGTCGAAGGACGCGCTGCTCTGGGACCTCAAGGTTTGGAGCTTGATAGAAAGCAAGTAGCAACGCGAACAAAGTCTCCAACGTGCTGGCCGGACTGTGATTATCCGTTTCCGCGAAGCGCGACTGGACGCGTGGCTAGGCTGTTTTTCAACCACATACGAAGCGCGTTTTATGTCGTTAACCCCGAGTCGAGCATTCAACCGTAATTGATGAAGAAGTTGTCTGAGAAATTCATCTCCAAGGCGTAATTGTCGAGGCTATCCGGCAGCATCATCTCACAGACTGAGGATTGCGTACAACAAAACTATGCAGAGAGGGCAGTTTCTAAAGAAAGTAGACATAATACATTCAACGGAAGTGGTGAACGAGAATACAGTGTATATGTTTATGACTTAGACGAGCGATAGAGAAGAGCACGGTAGCATGAAAAAGAAATCAAAGATACGGGCAGCGAGGCAAGTAGTGCAGGTGGGTAATATTGTTGTGAATCGCACCGTACGGGCCACGGAGAAAGGCAGCCAAGATATTTTTGATTCAGGAAGCTGTCTAAGGTTCTTGTCTGATCCACGGGCTTGTAGATATATCTTACACTGTGTGTGACGAAGGCCTTTTGTGAGCGGATACGGGGCCTGGCACAACGGGGCGAAAGGCATGAAGCTATCACGGTATAGATTAAACTTTGTGCAGAATTTGCCAGACATTCCTTCGTCTACGACTCCTCACTTAGTCTCGTCCCGAAGCCCAGAGTAGAATCGTACAACCTGGACGTCAAGCGGCAGTCGACCATTCGCTTTTGAAAACAAAACGCGTCGAAACTAGGAGACGCGTAAGAAATCTTCGACCGTGACACGCGTTGAAATGGCAAGTAGAGCAAACTGTGAGTATCACGAGTGGAGTTCAAGTCCATGATGAGCTCCACAAACAAGAGTGTCTTCCTCTGTAGTTTTGCGTGTTTTGGCGCCGATTCGTTTCCATCGAGCGCAGTCATGAAATGGAGCACCACCCGTGCTCTTCCATCCAGGTGATGAATGCAGTGAAAAGTTGGAAGGGCGTTCAGAAATCTCTTCTGCTGAGGCGTCGGCTCGCGTCAGTCCTGGTCAGGCGGCGTCTGAAGATTGTGAAGCTCTTATTGCAAATATGTCCTCAAGGTCCTTACACCGTGTATCCTTAAGATTCGGGTAGCCTCCAAAGCAAGGAGAAGAACCCCTCTAGCCATCTACTCTACCCCTAAGGCCTGAGCCATCTCCGTTACTCCTCAGACTTCTTTATCTTGGCGGCCCTCTCTGCCAGTTCTCGTTCAAAGGCCGCAGAACGCTTCTGATCTCTTCTCTTTTGTCTAAGCAACTCGCCCACATCAATCGATCGTCTCCCGTTCTACACCAACACCTCAAACAATGCCGCCCAAAACGGTTCCCTCACCACCACCGCGCAACCTGAAGCTGCCCCTGATCGCCGAGCAAGGGGGCCACGACCTCCCGATAAATATTGATCCCCTGGGCAACGCCTTTGTTCGGGCATGCAATCCCAGTACCGGCCAAGCCGTCAGCTTCTTGGTCAATATTGAAAACCTCGAGGCTGTCAAGGGAACCTTTTCCCAAATCGCCCTTGGATCGTGGACGGAACCCACCGAGGCTTGCCCCATCCGGACTTATCATGTCTCTGCTCCCAGGCCGGAGCTCATGCAGGTGTTGCTACGCCACATGCACTTCCCGGAAGACGAGTCCTTGGACGTCTACCAGGACCTGGACCTGGCCACCGTCTTCGACGTGCTCACGCTCGCCGCGAGCTTAGATTACGCCGGCCAGATGCACGACTGGGCCCATGCCCGCTTCTCATCGGCCAGGTTTGGGCAACACTACGCCAAGCACTTCGCCTTGTCGATTCTGTTTCGCTCTGCATCTCCATTCTGGCATTGCGCGAGATACATTTGCCGAAACAGCGTCATCGACGGCGCCGGCCAACTCTGTTGCCAAGACGAGGTCCTCAGTTCGGCCATCCACGGAGCTGACGGTGCGGCGGAAACCGTTGGAGCGATCGCCGCTCAGAGATACAACATGGTCGCCGCCCTGTTGGAGCCTCATAAGAATCTCTTCCTGGAATTGACGTGCCGCAAGTATTGCGACGAGGTGTGCGACAGGGTCCAGCCTAGCGATGACTTCCCTCAGTCTCCGCCGTTTCTTCAAGGGCCCATGACATGCTTCAGCGGTATAGATTGTGAGGTGTTTCTCGAGTTCTTTGGGCACGGTATCAACTTGTTCAAGGACGACCCGGCGAAGGAGTACCGCGGGAGCGTAGAGGCGCTGCTCCAGATCGTCGAGAAGTTACGACGCGCCGTCCAGGACCGGCCTGACCAGGCTATGCCGTATACGTGCCAGAAAGAGTGCAAGAGGAGGTTGACGGATATTCGAGTATTCGCTACGCACCAGCTAAGCCGCATCTTTCTCACATTCCCACAAGAGGTAGAGACCCTTCTGGGGTTGTCCGAACACGAGCAAACCCGCGGCATGTCGGAATCCAAACCCGACGCCACGTTTCGGCTGCCATGTCTGGAGGCATGGGAAACGGTAAACAGGGCGAATCGCCGTAACATGAGGGCCGGCCAGATGGCCCAGCACCAGGCTCAGCAGCAGGCTGGGCAGCAAGGCTCAAGGTCACCCTACCTCACATGGTAGCTTGGCCATCTTTCAACCGCTCGAGGCTTTCCAACGACACCACCAACCCACACGACATCTTCTATTTCTGCGCCGGGAGTCCCGTCTTGCGGGCCTGCTTGGCCAAATACTCCTTGTGCCTCGGCAGCGCAAACGTCGTCTGCCCGCGCAGAATCACCGACGTCTGGGCCCCCTCGCGCAAGTGAACCTGCAGCGCGTGGCTGCAGTCGCACTTGACATTCCCCGAGAGCCAAGTGTTGGACGACTGGCCGTATCGAAAGGACGAGGGCGACGTCGGGCGCGACGCGGACGAGGAGTGGATCGTGTACAGCTCCAGCCGGTGCACCGTTGCCTGCAGCGCGGAGACGCTGCCGCGGTAGTCCTGGACCGGGTCGCCTGCCGTGATGTCGACCGCCTGTCCGGCCAGGGACCTAATCAGAGAGCCGAGGAGCATGCTGTCGCACCTCTCGCCGCTGTCCGTCTGGTTGCGTGGCGGACACCGGTTTTCGGTCCGGAGGTGGCGGTACAGCTTGATGTGGGGGGTCAGGATTGTGTTGAGCAGTTTCTTTCTTATGTTTTGTATCTCTTCTGTTTTGTTTCATTCGTCATGTTAGAGAGCTTTGTTATGCTTCCGGGTTTTATGGGAGGCGTGTCTCTCATCCATCCCATAACATACCTAGCCAACAGTCCGGTAGCAGACATTCAATAGTTCTCAACTTAAAAGAACTCCCCGTGACAGTCCCCCCGTGTTCCCCCGAGCGCCCGTACACCAAGTCACCGTCGGAGTCGACCTGACACTCCGTGGCAATCTTCATCCCCAAGGCGTTGAAGACCTCGTGGTCGCCCATCTCGTAGGCCACGGCCAAGGGGAGCGGGCTGTGCCGGTCCGCCTTGACACCCATCATCCAGCGCTCTGCCCAGGGCCGCGTGACGCGCGTGACGTCGTACTTTTCTGTGATAACCAGCAGATGTTACAACCTTCCGGTGCCGATGCTGTCTGGAACCTGTTCAAAGTTGCCGTGGATGATGTGCAGCAGCAGTTCCAGCGGTTCCTGGCGGTCGTCGGTCAGGTCGATCGTCCAGTTGTAACCCGCGTCGGACTGCCGTGACTCGGCAAAGTCCCCGTAGAGCATTCTCTGGAATACGGGAGATGCTCTGGAGAGCGCCTTTGAGCATACCAGGTATGTTTTCGTCTTCCCCTCGGCCTCGGCACCGACGTGAAGATAGAGGTCGCCGGAGGGGTCACAGTCGGTTATGTCACCGACCAAGCGTCGAGACGCTTTGGCGTCCACGTCATCGTCCTTCATCACCGTCTTTGAATCTTCTGGAACGGATATCAGCTGCCGTCAAACATCAAAGACTGGTTCAGGAGAGAGCGCCAGTTACCGTGAGAGATCAAAGACTGAATCTCGGTGTTGTTGGACAGAACACCAAGCAGGCTCTGATTTGTGTTATATATAACTCAATACAGTCGAGGCCAGGAAGGTTCAATGTGTCATCCACGTTCAAACGCTTCTCTGTTGGAACCGTCCAGGCAACTGGGGGGAGCCTGCTAAGCTTTTCCTGCCGAAATATGCGGCTTTATCCACCTACACAGAAAGGGACACACCCAGGCGACGAGTGGCAGCAGAAACAGTTTCTTGTACCTTGACATTTACTCAAGTCAGCGACTGCGCGGCTGTGGGGAATATAAAGAGACTGTTTTGTTCCCCGGTCCCCGAGGGCGCCGCGATGGCCATGGAACATCCAATTACAGCGTAACATCGCGCAACTGCTGGGACCGGTATCCCACTCCGCTGCACTCCGCTGCGGTCCGGCTTGCCAAGATAAGTCGAACAGGTGATCGTGAGGCCTCCCAGCATTCTCCGGACGGGAACTCTTGGAAGTAAGTGAAATGTTTGAACAAACTTCATTGTATGATTTCAGTTCTGCAGCCACTATGCGAGTCTCATGTGGCGATGGAGTACCTTGCTTCGTGGTCCAACACTATACATGTTTACTTCAGTCTTCACCTCTTCATAGCCCTAATCCTACCTAGCCAACCCGTTTCTTCAAACATCAAACAAATCAGATTACAGTAGACAGACCAAGTCATGGTCCTGGAATGTGTGGTCGCTGCGCTGGGCTTGTAGTCTGGAGGGGTTTACGGTCGTCATTGTTTTCCACAGCGTCCCTCTCGAACCTTAAGCAAAATGCCCACTTCTCCTATTAAAATGCTTTCTATTTTATCCAGTATACGTGACGCTGTGACTTTGCGTTCCTCTTTGGCGATTCTCTGCTTAGATGCCTGCGAGGTGCATCTAGCTGGCACCTAGCTGGCACTTAGCTGGTGCCACCTCCTCACAGGGCTGTGGAATCGACCGTCTACGGTGACCCGAGACTGAGACGAAGCCTGTGGAATCTGACCATCTATAAAACACTCAAATATTGACTCGCAAGGCTATCTATACACAGTGAGCGAGTCTCTCAACATCCAGTAAATCATCCGTAAATTCCAAGCCAATGTCAGCCGAACTGGTCACGTGTACAATCGCGTTTAGCGACCTGTTCGCTAGTGTCTTGAGTTTTGTGGCTCGAATGATATTGCCAATTCGCGGCTTTTATCTGGAACCTTGGTGGAGTGGCACGGCTTTGTGTATTGGCCTACTTGTAAGCATCCGGGTTCCTTCGGGGTTCCTTTGGGATTCCCCGTCGTGTAACTGGAGGTCCCTCAGTCTTGATGGCCTTCCCTACTCATCTGGAGCCCATATACGGCGGCAGCAGAGCTTACCCACCACCCGACGAGCAGTAAGTCACTCATCTCCAGCACGATGTAGTACTTGTTCGAGTACATGGTGAGATACCCTGTGGTCCAGGCCCATCCCGCAGCCAGCAGCGCAAGCGTCGGCTCCCATTTCCACGTACACCCCTTGCCGGTGCTCGCCTTCCGGAGTCCGATTGCGGATGCCGCCGCAAGCCTGACAGAGGCATACACCCCGTTACAGAGATACCAGATCAACTCCACGTGGAATTGCAATATCCTCCAGATCATCTCATTCCTCCAGAACCCCATGGCAAACGCCACAGGGTCTTCGAGACTTCCGATCTTCTTCCCTTCCGGAACAAACAGCCTCACCAAGGCCTCCCAGTATACCTCCCCGCCCTTCCACATCTTCCAGTATGCCACTCCCACCGCCGCAACATGAACAGCTCGCGCATGCAGGTACTCGACACTCCCCAGTGCCCAAACCATGACAGCCACGGCAGCAACACATCCCCAAGCCCTCTGCCGCTTGTCATCGTCTCCCAATGTCTTCCTCTCCTGATCACTGACCACTAGAGTCTCATAATCAGCCGCCTGCTCCTCCTTCTTCTCCAACCTCTCATCGCCGTTCTTCTCCTTTCGCCGTTCCATCTTGTCAACGAAGTAAACCAACCAGCTGCCCGCTATCAAACCAAGCGAGTCAAACCCCAACCTCACAAACACACGCCTCTCCAGCCCCCAGTTCCTACCCATCCCCTTCTCAAACTCCTCTTCCAAGAACAACGTAGGACTTCCGGCAGCCAACTTCAGCATCCCAATCGGTCCCCGAAACCCTCCGACCCCCGACTCGGGCAGCAGAACCCTCCGAACATGGTTCGCCAAGATGGCAAACACCGTGATCCCAAAAGCCTGACCATACCCCGGCCTCCCCGCCTTCATCGTCCCCAGAAACTTCACCAGGGTGTAGAGAGTCGTGTGCCAGTGCGTAGTGGGCAGGAAATATCGCCATAGAACCGTTTGCAGGGTGTTGAGCGCCGCGCCGGGTAGCAGCTGGTGAAGAATTGCGAGGAACTGAGCAATCGGTGACCAGGCCGGTGCCGGAACGCGCGTAAAGGGGGTCGAGTGGGCCTCTGAGTCTGCCATGTCCGTTAAAATTGCAATAAATCAAGGCTGTGGCTCTCTTTGCTCGGTTATCGGCGCGCTATTGGCTTCGGCGTGAGATGCTGTCAATCTGACGGCGCGTCGAGAGGCGTCTGGGCGGCGGCTTCGCAAGTTGTGCGTGAAGAATGATTATTTCGCCTCTTTGACTGAAATTCCAGTCGTAAGGACCTTGTGATCGAGAACGAAATCTATCAACCAGTCGGATCGAGGAGCATGTCTCCGTCTGTCGCAACTGTAGAGACGGCGGCAAAGTCGAGTCCACGTCGTCTTATGCAGGGGGATATGGCAGGAGACGGCATGTTAACTGATAGGTGGGGGGGGG
>QAPF01001212.1:0-12198 GCA_004367935.1 Colletotrichum sidae | reverse complement strand
ATTATTATTACTCAAAATATCAAATTTAATAAAATAAAACTTTATTTAAAATAAGATTTATATGAAGTATTCATAAAAAAGTTATAAAACTACTAGTTAAATTAATTATTAAAAAAGATGAAAATCCTATTCTTAAAATATTTAGAAATTTTAAAATAATAAGAATATTTAATAAAAAAACTTCTCTTTTACTAACTATCTTATTAATACTAGAAGCAGCCTAAGATATTAAACTAAGCCTAAAATTAGTCTTAAAACTAATAAGAGGAATTTAATTATATTTAAACTAATATTTAAACTATTAAAACTAATTTAGAGTTCTAATTAACTTTAGTTAGAAGAAGTAATTCTTAGTAGTAGTTAGAATTTAAGAAATATATTAATAATTAGAAAACTAAATAGTATATTTAAAATTAGAAATCTAGTTAATTAAGAAGAAATACCTACTTTAAATAAGTATAGAGGTAAACATTTTAAAATTCCTATTTAGCTAACTTAAAGAAACCTAAAATATAACTTTAGACTTTAACTAATTAGAATAGTAAATTTAACTATTTAAAAAACAAACTAATAATATAAGAATAAATAATAATAGCAACTTCAACTAGAAATTAATATTAATAATTATATAATATGATTAAAAGAATATAATAGTAGTATTTTATATCTAATAAAATGCAAATAGGATAATTTTACTAATACTTATTTATCTAATGAGTAATAAAAGTTTAATAAAAATAATTTTATTTTTTTAATAGTATTCTTTATTATTTAAAATATAGTATTAAAGAAGAAAGATCTCTCTATTAAAATTTAAATATATATTAATTAATTAATCATACTACTAAAAACGTAGAAAGATATCGCTAACCTATTAGAACTACTATAAAAGTCCTTTATTAAAATAATAAGAACTAAAATTATAAAGCTAAAAGAAAAAGATATTTAATAAGAAATAGATTGCTTAAATATTGAAACTAAACTTCTTCTTCTTAAATAGGCTTTTACTTATAAAATAGATATAGATAGTTATTTAGAATAATATAAAGTAAGGATTTATATATATAGAGATATATAGTTAGTTAATTTATTATGAACTAGATATATACTAATACTAATTCTTTAACTATTTCAAATAACTATAGTAATTACAGTATAATCTAACTTTAAAATCTTATAGTTTAATATTATTAATTTAATTTTCAATATTATAAGGAATCCTAATAGATTTCTAATAGTAATTAAACTATCAGATAGATTTAAAATTATAAAAAGATATACTAAGTTTAAATATGTTTTTTATAAGTTTTAAAATATATCTCTTCTTTAGTATAAAGCTTCCTATATAATCTTTAAGCTATTAGGCTTTTTATTCTATTTAGAAAAGTTTTATTTATTTAAAAATAAGAGTTTAAATATTTATATCTTNAGCTATTAGGCTTTTTATTCTATTTAGAAAAGTTTTATTTATTTAAAAATAAGAGTTTAAATATTTATATCTTTCTTTATATAAATAATATTTTTCTATTATATTATAAAGTAGCTGAAAAAGATATTCTTAAGCTCATTATCAATATAAAATATATTTATAAATTTAAGAATAAAGTCCTATTAAGTACCTCTTAAGAATCTAAATAGTAAGAAATTAAAAGTATTAGAAGATTTAATTAGTTTATAATATATTTATTATTAAAATAGTAGAATATCTTAATCTTAAATATAGATTAATATTTATAATTTTATTTGTAATAGTATTATTTATGATGAAAAATAGTTTAATTATACCTTAAGAGATTTATATATATTTGATAAAATTAGGTTTGATTCTTTATGAATTAATTATAATATAATTAGATATCTTATATATATATTTTCTACTTTTAAGATATTTTATAAATCTTTCTTAAATATACTAAGATATGATTAACAATTTAATTTAGTATTTCTAAAAGATAAAATTCTTAGTATTATAATTCAAGAACTTAGGGGTATTATTAAGATATTGTAAATATTCTTAATTATTAGAGATATTCTATTTATAAACCATAGAGAAACTTAAAGATTAAACTATAATTGTATTATCTCTTTATTTAAGAGATTAATTTAATAAACAGCTACTTAATAAGGTATTATTATAATACTAATAATTAAAATAGAACTTCTTAATTTTAGATATATTTTAAAAAAAACTATAATATTGAAGAAATCATTTTAAAATATTAAGCTTGATTCTACAGATATTTAGAGAGTTTATTATAATAACTATCAAACTATTAAGCTAATTACTTTAGATAGTAAATATCTATTTATTAAATTTTAATATATAGATATTTAATAAATATAATTATATTAAAAATATTTAAAAAAAGGTTTGAGAATAATCTATATATTTATAGATATAAGACTAATAAATAGACGTATAGAAAACTTAATTGAAATAAGGTTGAAATAATTGAAAATACTTCCTAATTTTATAAATCTATAAGTAATATTCTTAAAGTTAGTTAAAATAAATAGGTAAACTTCTTAAAGTTATTCCTAACTATTGAAATAATATATAGAAGTAATTTATATTCCTAAAGTCTAATTATTTAATAAAATATTTTAATAGTATTTATGTAGAAAGTTAGAAGATAGTAATACTTTTAAAGTTATTTATAGAAACTAAAGCTTTCTATTTAAACTTTTATTCAATTTAAAATAGATTATTTGAATTTAGAATTTTAAATAAATAAGTAAGAAGTAATAATTAGTATATAGTAATTAAATTAAGAAGATATAGAATATTAATTATATTTTCTAAAAGAAAGAGTTAATATTAGAATCTATCCAAAAGATAGGAGAAAACTAATAAAATTAATTATTAGAATATTAAAACTAAATCTCTAGTTTTGAAGATTATTAGGAACTATTGAAAATTTAAAATTCTAATTTCTAAATCTTCTAATAATTATTTGAAATATCGAATTTTAATTAATAAGAGATTTAATTAAAGTAATTAGAATATTAGGGATAGGATTAATAATAGGAAATCAAGTAAGTAGTAATATTTAAAATAGCTAAATAATAATAAGTTATATATTAATTAGAGTTCCAATAGTAGACTTAGAGATACTTTTATTCTTAAGGAAAGTTAATTTGAACTTTTTCTACTATTTAGACTAAAGCTTAAGTTAGATTAACTTCTTTATCCTACTAACCTTCTCATTTTTTCACTATAAGAAATCAACCTGAAATTAAACTTTTAAATTGAATAACTTACTTTATTATTATTAGAAATCTAAAAAGTAATAATATAGTTCTTAAATATTTTATAAGCTTTATTAGAAATTAGAATACAAGATCTTTTTGGTTTAATTTTATATTAATATTAGCAGTCAAAAGGTAAATTTCAGCTATTAATCTTGTTAATATAAAACTAACTTCTAGAAAAGAAAATAAAACTTAAGTAGTAAATAGTATAACAAATGATTTGAATAAACTAAATATTATCAATTATGTTTATCTTAAGGAGTTAATTATTATACTTCTCTATAGCTTTATCTAAATTACCTTTTTTAGAAAGAATAAACTTTATTAGAATATATTGAGTAATAATAGACTTCTTATTTAGGTTAATTAATTAATATTGAATATTCTTAAGTTGATATATAAAAATGTTTATTTTAGAAGAGGTTTTTTAATTTCTATTATAAATAGATTTCCTTATAAATATAAATATAGTCTTAGTATACCTCTTTAGATATTTAATAGAATTATGAATATTTTCCTCTTTATTCTTAATATTATTAATAATAGGTTTGATTTCTTCTTATTCTTCTTTAATAACTAAAGGATTATTATTTAGATTATCTTCTTTATATTTGAAAAGAAAAGATAAAATAAGAACTTTCTTAAGATATCTTTAGAAATATTTAATTCTAGGAGGTTTCTTTATTATAATAGTAGTTTTCCTTAAAGTACTAATTCTAATACTACTAGTTTTAAATATTTTAGAAATTTAAAATAGAAGTAAAAATATTAGGTCTTTTAGTAACTTAGAAATTTTAGTAAAATATAATTAAATAGATAACCTAAGTTAATATATTTCAATTTTATACTATTATTTAAATATTTAATCTATTTCAACTAAATAAATATTTATAGTATTAGTAGTCTAATTTTAAATCTTAAGATTTAAGTAATTATAAATAGAATTAATAAAATTAATATGAATATTAATAGTAAGAAGTGTGAAGGAAAAGTAATAGTTTTAGATTTAATTAAGTAATATATAATCTAAAAAGAAGTATTAAATAAAACAAACCTCTTAAAAAGAATAAAAAAAAGTATTTTAAATACGAGAAGTATTATTAATAATGAAATAGGGATAGGAAATACTAATCGTAATTTCAAGTTATAATTTTTAAGTATTTTATAAGTATGAATTAATAAGTATCCTCTTCAGCTTAAGAATAAATGAAGTAAAACTTAGTATAGAATTATTTAATAAGATATTTAAATTAAAATATATTAAGAGGTTAATAGTAATATTAAATAAATTATTATTGACTACTTCAGCTTTAGTAGTATTAGATTATAATTAGAATATTAATAACAATTAAGAATTGTTATTTATATTAGAAATCAATATATAGAATCTATTTTATTAATATATACTACTAATAAGGATAGAAAGGTAACTATTAACAATATAAGTATCTAGGGGAAGAAAGAAACTAGTAGGTAAAAGACAACAAAAGGATTATTTATAGTATTTAAAAATTAAATAAGTAATAATTTTAAAAGAAGCTAACTAAACGCTTTTATAAAAAAGAATACAAGATAGTTGAATATATAATAGATTATAATAAGTTTATCATAACAAATCATTTCTTTCATTTAAGGATTCTAAAAGTTATTTTGAGAATATTTAATTATTTTTATTCATTATAGTATACTATTTAGAATAGTTTATAAAATATTAGGTTATTTCTAGTAGCTTTACTATTAGAGGGGTATATAAGAATAAATATAATATAGAATCTATTAGATAGTTATATTGGGATTATTTGAAGCCTAACTACTTTATTTATCTATATTTAAGGGTTTTATTGTAATTTGAATAGATTATATCTTTTAACAACCTATATTCAAACTATCTATTATATTATTTTTTATCATAAGATATACATCTTATTAATATTTATATTCTTATTTGAAAGTATAGTTTCTTTCTCTTATTATTTAAATATAACTTTTTAATATATAGTACATAGTATTCCTAATGTGATTTGTTAGAACACCTTTTTTGTTTACTAATATAAGTTATTAAATTCTAGTTCTTTTGTATTTCTTGATAATTATTAATAAGGTTTGAAGAAGAAGATATAGTCTAGAGGAATAAGTTAGAAGAGTAATTATAATTAGTAGAATTTTACCTTATTTTAATTCTAGGTATCTTTCTAAAATTATAAGTTTAGAAGTATATATACTTACTAGATAAATTATAATTACTAAGTAGAAGTCTCCTTCTCGTAAAATTCTATAGTATATTCTATATTTAACCCCCTACTTAGTAGGTAGTCTTATATAATACTTAGTATTAAATCTCTATAATAATAAAAAACCTAGTAATATACTATAGTTTATATATATCTCTATAGGTAAATATAATAAAAAGAACTTAGTAGTATAATATTTAGTTTAAATCTAGCTCTAATTTAGAAATAAGTAATATAAAGCAATAGAGTGATAACTAAATATATAGACTTACTAGTATAAGCTGTATAATAGTCTCTATAGTAGTAGTTTTAAACTATTAAACTTATTATAATAGTCCTTATAATATTAACTTATACTAACTAGTTATAATACTACTAGTATATTTTAATAATACTAGCTTTATAGATAAAAGAAAGTAATAGACTACTATAGACTAGCCTTTTCTTCATCCTTAGAATATAAGTCAACAGCTATTTATAATACTACTACTACTACAAATAATAAAAATAATAATAAGAATACTATTACTATACTTAACCCCTATAACCTTAATATAAATATCAATCTTATTAAGACTATTCATACTTATAAGGATTATAGCTATTTTTATAAAAGCCTAAATAAGTTAGTATTATATAAAGATAGTTTTACTACTTTCCCTAGTCTTTTTAAAGTAATTATAATTAAACTTAGCTTGAAATATTACTAATAGATAAAGCTATTAGTATAGCTAAGAAGTATAAGATTGAAAGAATAAAAAAGAATTTAGTATTAAAAAGTAGGATATTTAGTAATAATCCGAAATACTTTAAATATATATTAGAAGTAGCTTATTAGATACTACTTTATTCTGAAAAGATATATATATTAAAATCTATAACTAGTAGTTATTAGCTAATAGTTAGGAAGGCTTAAGATAGTATTATTAAATAAGATAACCTAAGGTTAGAAATATTATACTAATTCGAAGAATTACAATAACTATAGCTATAGTAGTTAGTATAAAATAAGTTGGAATATAAATCCTAGCTAGATGCCAAATATTCTCTATATAAAGCAAAAAGCTTCGTAAAATTCTTTATATATCCTTTAATCTAAATTCATAGAGATTCTATAAGGTAAGCTAATTATACTTAATAATATAAACAGGAATAGTATAGTTAGCTAGTTAGTAATAAGAGTAAGATTGATATAATTATCGATTTAACCTATTTAGTTATTATTATATAAATATATTATTAGTAGTAGATAGAGATAATAAGAAATAAAAAACAAGTATAATAAATTATTATTATATATATCTACTAGTACATGAAGCAATATTTTCTTTTAATATTTTAGATAAGGTAGATCTAAAAATAAAAGCTACTATACTTATTAGGTAAATAGTAATATCTATTTTATCTAATTAGTATATATTACTTCTTTTCTATATTATCCTTTATAGTTATCTTTCTTTTTTATATCTTAAGTCTTATTATTAACTATTAGACATCCTCTTCTTTGGATTTCTAAGATATATCGCGGTTATATTTAATTAAATAGTTATATGTTTAGATATTTATTTATTATTTCTTATGTTAATAGTGAGTAATATTGATCAACTATCTATATTCTGAATATATAAATAAGTCTTTAGACAATACTTAGTGATAGAGGTAGTAGATAATAGCACTATAATATCTTTGGTTTTAGTATTATGTATTATAATATTATAAACTTACTAGTCTTCTAGACTTTTATATAGAATATTTATTATAAGTATTTATACAATATATAGAAAGAAAAAATAGGAGTATATATAGTTATTTTATATTACTAGTCTTTCTATATTACTCTTTAGGACTTTCTTATGAAATACAATAAGGTTTCTCTCTTTGAAATTCTTTTTTCTTATGTGTAAAGTATTTCAAATAGATCTAAATATTATAATCTGAATTCTAAAGATTAGATAGTTTTCAATTCTTAAGCTATTATTATGAGGAAAGGGTTTAATCTTATAATTATCAAATTGATGTTTTATCATTATTATATTTATTAAATAGATATAGGATATTAGGAGATAGTAGTGAGGGATAGTAATTTACTATAGATTTCTCTTTCTTACTTATATTGATTTCATTATACTTATATCTATATTTTTACATTCATAAGTAAATAGAGATTTTAATTATCAATCTGTCATATAATAGATATAAATAATAATAAATTAACAGATTATTATAAATTTACTTTTGTTTCTTATTTGTATTATATAGATTTCTAGAGGTTATATTAATGTCTTAGAGTAAATTGTAATAATAGTAACTTTAAGTTTATCTATTCTTACTATATAGACTTGTGGAGACTTTCTTAAGAAGTATTATAATTCTATTTCTTTAGATTATTTCTTACTAATTTCTAGTTAAGTATAATAAATAACATTAATAGTAATAAAATATTACTAATTAGTATTTACTTCTTATTAGTAAATAGTCTAATTAATTAATTATATAAATAGTATAGTATATTATATATTTAGCCCCCTACCTAGTAGGTAGCTTTATATAACGCCTAGTATTAAATCTCTATAATAAAACAAAACCTAGTAATATACTATAACCTATATAAACTTCTATAGGTAAATATAATAAAAAAGACTTAGTAGTATAATATTTAGTTCAAACCTAGCTCTAACCTAGAAATCATATATATATATAAATAATATAAGGTGATAGAGTGATAATTAGGTGTATAAACTTACTAATATAAGCTATATAATAATTTCGATAGCGGATTATAGTTTAATATACTAATAGTAGCTTTAAAATATTAAACTTACTGCAGTAGTACTTATAATATTAACTTATACTAACTAGAATACTACTAGTGTATTTTGATAATACTAATTTTATAGATAAAAGAGAGTAATAGATTACTATAGACTAGCTCTTTCTTTATCCTTAGAATATAAATTAATAGCTACTTTTAATACATTTAAGTTAATAGCTATTTGTAATAATACTACTAATAATAATAATAATAATAATAATAATAAGAATATAGACTACTTCTAACTACTATTTATTACTATACTTAACCCCTATAACTTTAATATAAATATTAATCTTATGAAAGTTATTAATAACTACGAGAATTATAGCTACTTTTATAAAAGCTTAAATAAGCTAGTCTTATATAAAAGTAATTTTACTACTTTCTCAATCTTTTTTAAAGTAATTATAATTAAGTTTAACTTTTAAAATATTACTAGTAGATAAAGCTATTAGTATAACTAAGAGATATAAGATTTAAAAAATAAAAAAGAATCTAGTATTTAAGAGTAGCATATTTAGTAATAATTCTAAATATTTTAAATATATATTTGAAATAGCTTATTAGATACTATTTCATTCTAAAAAAATATATATATTGAAATCTATAACTAGTAGTTATTAGCTAATAGTTAGAAAGACTAAGATAATCCAAAGTTAGAAATATTATATTATATATTATTAATATAATATTATTATAAGTTAAAGATTTAAAGTAATTATAGCTATAATAGTTAGTATAAAGTAGATTAAAAAATAGGTTCTAGCTGGATGCTAAATATTCTCTATATAAAGCAAAAGTCTTATGAAATATTAATATTAAATTATTATCTAATTAATACTTGATTTTTAATACTACTAGTTTGATATAATAATTTATAAGATACTTAGCTAATCTTCATTTAGATATCTATAAGTTACTTCTTAATTATAATATTTAGAATAATTCTATTCAAGCTTAGTCTAACATATTGATAGCCTTAATTACATCAATTATAACTAGATATTTCTATACTCAATTTATATTTATCTTTTTATAAATAGTTATATAGATTTTAAAGAGATGGTAACTTTATTATAAAGGTATAATTATAAAAAAGTAATAAGAAGCGTTTTACTTTATATAGAGAATATTTAGCACCTAGCTAAGACTTATACCTTAACCTACCCTATACTAACTACTATAGCTATAGTTACTTTAAGTCTTTAAATCGTAATAATGTTATATTAATAGTATATAATAGTATGATATTTCTAACCTTAAGTTATCTTACTTAATAATACTATCTTAAGCTTTCCTAACTATTAGTTGACGATTATAACGGATTTTAATATGTATTTTGTTTTTGGAATAAACTAGTACTTAACGAGTTATCTCTAATATATATTCGAAGTATTTAGAATTACTATTAAATATCTTATTTTTAGGCGTTAGATATTTTCTTATTTGTTTTATTTTATACTTCTTAGTTATATTAATAGTCTTATCTACTAGTAATATTTTAAGGCTAAATTCAGTTATAATTATTTTAAGAAGGCTAGGAAAAGTAGTAAAGTCGCTTTTATATAATACTAACTTATTTAAACCTTTATAAAAATAGCTATAGTTTTAATAGTTATTAATAGCTTTAAGAAGATTAATATTCATATTAAAGTTATAAGAGTTAAGTATAGTAATAGTAATCAGGGGTAGTTTATATTCTTATTATTATTATTATTAATAATAATAGTAGTATTATTATAGAAATAGCTATTGATTTAAATATATTGAAGATAGCTATTAACTTATATTCTAAGGATAAAGAGAAGGCTAGTCTATAGTCTATTGCTTTCTTTTATCTATAAAGCTAGTATTCCTAAGGTATACTAGTAGTATTATTAGTAGCTAGTTAGTATAAGTTAATATTATAAATACTACTATAGTAAGTTTAATAATTCGAAGCTATTACTAAGACTATTATATAGTTTATACTCATAAGTTCATATATCTAGTTATTATTCTATTACTTTATATTATTTATATATTTCTAGGTTAAAGCTAGGTTTAAACTAAATATTATACTACTAGGTCCTTATTACTATATTTATTTATAGAGATATATATATAAGTATCAGTTATACTATACTATAAGGCATATAGTAATTATACGTATTACTATATATATAGTAGTATACCCTCTATATCTTATTAGTAATAAGTACTAAGTATCTAATACTAGCTATAATTAATCATATAGTAATTAGTAAGTAATTATTATACTATAGGTCTAGAGTTTTATATAACACCTCATACTATATAATATAAGAATAATAATAATAAATAACTAGAATACTACTTTATACTTATATAGTAAGATTATATATAATATATATTACCCTCTAGATTAATTAATACTAATTAATAGTTAACCCTTTTATTATATTATTTATACTACTTTATACTGATTTAGTAAGATTATATATAATATATATTACCCTCTAGATTAATTAATACTAATTAATAGTTAACCCTTTTATTATATTATTATACTATAGATTAATAAGACTTATTATAATAGAAGAAGTAACTATTAAACCTTATATTGAAAGTCTATATAAAATATAGGATTATAAGATTTATTATTTAGATACTTCAGACCTTCTCTATTTTAAGATCTCACTAAGACCTTCTAAATTATATACCAACCCCTTATAGATAGTTATTATTATAATATTAATAATTATACTTAATTTAATTTTCAAATAAAATACTTTTTAACAGCTACTATTAAAAAACTAATAAATACCGTCACTTTTTACTTATATAAGTATATTTAATAAATATAACAGCTTTTTTAAATCATTACTAGAGTTTTAATACTAGAGATTTATAATATTTCCAGTTTCAACCCTTTAAGAAATCTATATAACCTCTTAAAGATTCTTCTAATACCCCCCCTACTTTGATAATAATATTTAAATTAATTCCTATAGGTGAAATGTTTATTCTAAATACTTCTATATTTATAATAATAGTATCTTTAAATATTCCTATCCCTATTAAGTTTTACTAATATTTTAACTTAATACTTTTCAGCTAAATCTCTAATCTTAACTATAAGAATATTATGAAAAAAGATTCTATAATGGTTTCTACTTATATAATATACTAAGTAGTTTTCTATATATATATAAAACTCTATAGTTTAGAATTCTTTTAAATATTTCAAAGTAATTTTTAAAATTAACTTCTAACAACTTAATAACTTACTAATATTCCTATATTATACTATTTTAAAAACCATCTCATAATATATAATATTAAAATTAATATAGATAGTAATTAGATCTTTATAATATTATACTAATTATCTTACTAATACGAGTTTACTCTATAAATTTATAAAAAGCTTTAAAAAGTTTCAAAATATTATCTTAACTTTAAGAATTCAACTTAAAAAAATATTCTAAATAGATTAATAACTTTATATTAAAAGAATTAGACTTCACTTCACTCCTTTATAATTTTAAATTTAAAGTCGAATATATAATACTAATAATACTTTTATAATAAGAAGTTAAGAAGAAATACTTATAATTAACTTAAATAACTTATATGCTTATAGTATAAAATAGGAGATTTCTATTATAATAATTAGTCTTACTCACCCCTTATTTAGTTATCTTAAAGCCTTTTTAATATTAAGAAGTATATTATAAGTATACTTTATATTTTACTTCTACTATTCTTTTTAATAATATTTTAGATAAATATATTATAAATCTTATAAAACTATATAATAAAAGTATAAAGTATAGTAGAAACCTATATAATATATTGAAAATTAAGATCTATATTTTTTATAATTACTATTTTGAACTTAATATTCTATTATCTATATAAATTAATATATTTTTAATT
>QAPF01001211.1:0-12159 GCA_004367935.1 Colletotrichum sidae | reverse complement strand
TAGAAATAGTATGAAAAGTAATATTATATAAATATAATTTAACTTTTTTATTTCTACTAATTTTAATAAGGATCTTAGTATCTATATAGTTTTTCATAAGTATAAACTATATATTATATTAAATATAATTTCCTATAGAAACCTTTCAAAAAGTGATAAAGTATGTTATATCTTAAAAGATATAAATTAAGGTATTTGAATTAAAAGTAAAAGAATCTTAAAGAGGGGATCTCTTAAATTTATTTTTATAATATATTTATTATATAGTATTATAGCTACTTCGGTTAGAAAGCTAGCTATATAATTACTATTATTTAAAAGTTTGAATTTTCTTTAAAAAGTTTAGATTTGAAGCTAGTAATTATTGAATTCTCTCTTTAGTTAAAATATTTAATATTTAGCTTTTATAGACTAATTAAAAGTACATTTAGTACTACTATACTAAAATATAGCTTACCTTATACTTTAAAAAGTATAACAATTTATCTATATTTTAAAAATATCTCTTATTACTCTAAGTACTTAAAATAATAATTATAATTTCTATTATAATATTAAATATATTATAATTAATCTTATTCTATAAGAAGACTTTAGAGAGATATAAGATTACTTTCATAATAATTAAAATAATTTTATTTAGAAGTATAAAGTCTAAATAGCTTTAGACTATAAACATATAGGTTTTTATATAAGGTTTAATTAGTAAGAAAGCTAATAAAACTGCAAGATTATAAATTTAAAGTATTTTAGTAATAGAAAAAGTATAATTAATTATTTAAGCTTTATATATAGCATCTTATTACTTTGAAAAGTATATTTCAATTATTATTCTTATAATAAAATACTTAAGTCTAAGGGATTAAAATACTTTATAATATATTAAAATAGTATTTTAGAAGTATAAGTTATTTGTAATACCAAAGTAATAATAGAGATTCATAGCTTATATTACTATATCTTCTTCTATATAATAATATTAATATTAGAATATTTTATTCATATATCTAAAAGTCTAAGTTATTATATAAATTTAATTTAACTACTTATATTAGTATTCTTAGGTTCTTAAGATATAGAAATTATAAAAAACTATATAGATTCTTAGATCTTTCTCTATAAATTCTATAATATCTTTTATATAATTTCTTTAGTGATATTTATAAGGAATTATTAATCCTCTTTATAGTTTATTTCTATAAGAGTAAAGCTTTTAAGAATACTTAATTTAAGTATTTCAAAAGCTTATTAATACCTCTTAACTTTTAAAAAGTCGCTTAAGAGTAATTCTTAAAGAGGTTTTGAAAGAAAGCTTTAATTAGTAGTTATCTTAAAATTAAAATAAGTTATAAATTATATACTTTAATTTCTACTTAAAAAGTATTATATTAAGTAAATTCCTAATCAGTTTTTCAAAGGATTGAAAGAAGGGTATTATTAATAGATATATTGATATTTAAGATATAATAAGTTATTATAATATATATCTTTAGCCTAGTAGTTCTTTAGTATTATAGGATTCTTAATTATTATATATAATTAAGGAGTAAAATCTAATATGTATTATATATAACTAAATATAGCTATATATACTACGTAAAGCTTTATTTTAATTACTTTAAAAAGAATAAGACTTATACAGATAGTACTAGCACTTAAGTTTTAGCTAGTATAAATTCTACTCTTTGAGTATATTATTATTAATAAATAAATCTTATATATATAGTAGAAGAATATATAATATTACTTAATCTTATTAATATTACTATATATTTCAATAAAGATAGTATGAATTATTAATCTTATTATATTTACTTCTAATCTGAAGTCGTTGGATTAAAATATTATATGTATATAAATAATAATAGAATTGAGAAAGCTCTAATATATATCAATCTAATATACCTTAAGGGCTTCTTATATTACTTTTAATAAGATATTTAATGAGAATCAAATACTATTAAATACTATTATTATCTTAATAATATAGAGTATGGGGTGGCTATTAATATAGATAGTATTAATAATAATCTTAAAATCAGATTAATATTACTATAAATAGCGAAATGAAAGTATAAAAGGATTATACTACATATATAATATTAATAACAATACTTCTTAAACATCTTAAAAATGTAGTATTCAATTAGATATCCCGCCTTATTAAAAATATTATAGGAATATATAATAGCTAGATATTTAAAATAATAAAAGAATTTCTATATTCTATTTCTATAATATATATAGAAGTAATTAGTCTCTCTTGAATAAGAAGTATTTATAGATATTCCTATTTTTAAACAATTGGTATAACTTTCTTGTTTTGATAAACCTAGTTATAAATATTATTAAATATAATACTAAGATAATCTATATTTATTAAATTGAATAAAAAGGGGGTATTATATAACATTATATAAAATATTATAATACGAAGAAATATAGGCATATTAACTATTCTTGACATAATAATTAAAAAGATACTACTAAAATACATTATTACCAGTTTGCCCTATAGAAATATAATAATTATAGAAGAATTTACTATTAATTTAAATATAGTAAATTAGAA
This sequence comes from Colletotrichum sidae, assembly GCA_004367935.1. Taxonomy (NCBI): domain Eukaryota; kingdom Fungi; phylum Ascomycota; class Sordariomycetes; order Glomerellales; family Glomerellaceae; genus Colletotrichum; species Colletotrichum sidae. The sequence continues at coordinate 9,587 of QAPF01001211.1, read as the reverse complement.
ATATCTAATAGTTGAAAAGCTGGCAGTATTTGAATTAAATAAGATGCCTTAGAAGATAATACTTAAATAATAGCCTTCAAAGATAAATATAAATATAGGAACTATAATGCTATTCTTAAAGCCTCTACTACTAGAAGTACTACTTTAAATAAAAATGTAAAATACTGCCTAATTTTAGAGGATTCTTATAATTTTACTTCTATTATAGGCAATAAGATATTTTTTAAAAGAATATTATTAAAGATTATTCAAAAGATATAGTAATTATATCTTTAAAGTTATATTATATTTAGTATTATTTAATAATATTAATAGATTTAGTATCTTAAGGAGAATCTTTAGTATTGTTATTTGGACTATTAATATTTTTATACGTTATAAAGAAGGCTTAATATATTACTATAAAATATATCTCTAGGTTAGTATTCAACTTATACTAATTAAATAAAATATTTTCCTCCTTAAAGGTATATGTTATAGACTAATAACTTATTCTACTATATATATAATACTTCTTATTTAAACAATTAGATATAAGAATAAGAGAAAGATAAGTTCTATTTAATAAAAATGAATAAAAATACTATAAAGTATTAGTATAAACAAGATATTAATTATTTCTTAATATAAAGTCCTAAAGGTACTCTTAAGAAGAATTATATATATAGTCAATTTGAAATTAATTATTAACTTACATCTAATCATTATTTCTACTATTCTAAATATGTTGTACTTTTTAAATTAATATAATATTACTTATAGCTAATTATAACTAATTATACAAACTTTGGGAAGTTATTATAAGACTAAAGAAGGCTAATTAATAGTCTAATATATAATAATATATACTTATAAGTTAGAAGTGGAATATTATATATATAGAAAATTAAGAGGAAGGTTTTTTAAATATATATAAGCTTAAATATAATGGTTTTAAAAACTTGTTTTCTATTCTTTTTAGGGTTTTTAACTGTAATATTTGAAGAATATAGTATTTTACTAATTAGAGAGATATAACTATTAATATTTGTTATTTTTAAAATAGTCTTTAATATAGTAAGTTATTTATTTAAACTATCAATTAAGAGTTAAGTTACTTAAGTATTTAAAATAATACTTAAAAGTCTAAGCTTCTAATAAAATTGAAACTATATTAGCCTATATATAATATAAGATACTAAGCTTAAAATAGTAATTATAAAAGATATATATTTTTATTTCAATTATATTATATAGGCTTCTATTATATATTATATCTTTATTTTATAACTTTATAAAGTTTATAGTATACTTAGCTAAAATATTACTAAAAAGAGCAGTAGAAGTAATATATATGAGGTATTTGAGTTATTTCAAGAACTATAAATTATTATATTTATAATATATCTCTTATATATAAAGAGGCTTTATATTAAAAAAGCCATATATTAATAAGATTAATAAGGGGAGTTAGAGGTATAATACTAATACTAGAGGTATTAGAATTAATTAATTATATTATTACTATCTCTCTCCAATAACTCTCAGGAAGGCTATAGTAAATTATATTTATTAAACTTCAGATTGAACTTTATAGAGAGATAATTCAATATATTACTCAATAAATATAATATCTTTAAAGAGATCTAGAAAGTACTTGATATTTACTTAAAGAATAAGATATTATTTCCTAAGGGTTTTAATATTATAATTATTTTAAATATTAAACCTTCCCTATTTAGTAAATTAGGTAAAGGTATTATATATATAGTCATAACTTATATTAATCTTCATTCTATAGTAGCTAAAGTAATCTTATAAATAGTAGATTATTATAATATGACTAAATTATTAAATAGATATAAATTACTTTTTGAAATCTTTTCAAAATATTGAAAAAAAGTCTTAGCTATATATTTCTATATATTTAAAAAAAGCTCCATAATATATCAAGAAGGCTGAAACTCTAGAGGTATTCTTTATTAATAAGTTAACATAATTAATCTCTTAGATATTCTTAAAGAAATTAATATATATATAATAGAAGAATAAGCCTTTTACTTCACATAGAGAATATTTAGCACCCAGCTAGGACCTATATTCCAACTTACTCTATACTAACTACTATAACTATAATTACTTTAAATCTTCAAATATTATATAATATTTCTAACTTTAGGTTATCTTAGCCTTCCTAACTATTAGCTAATAATTACTATAGATTTCAATATATATATTCTTTTAGAATAAAGTAGTATCTAATAAACTACTTCTAATACATATTTGAAGTATTTAGAATTATTACTAAATATCCTACTTTTAAGTATTAAACTCTTTTTTATTTTTTCAATTCTATACTTCTTAATTATACTAATAGCTTTATCTACTAGTAATATTTCAAGATTAAACTTAATTATAACTATTTAATAAAAGCTAGAAAGAATAGTAAAATTACTTTTATATAATATTAACTCATTTAAGTCTTTATAAAAATAGCTATAATCCTTATAGTTATTAATAGCTTTAATAATATTAGTATTTATATTAAAGTTATAAGAGTTAAGTATAATAATAAGTAGTAGCTAGAAGTAATCTATATTCTTATTATTAGTAGTATTATTATTACTAATAGTAGTATTATTATAAGATAAAGAGAGGGCTAGTTTATAGTAATCTATTACTCTCTTTTATCTATAAAGCTAGTATTATTAAGATGCATTAGTATTATTATTAATAATTAGCTAGTATAAGTTAATATTATAAGTATTATTATAGTAAGTTTAATACTTTAAAGTTACTACAATAGAAACTATCATACAGCTTATATTAGTAAGTTTATATATCTAGTTGTTACTTTATTACTTTATATTACTTATTTCTAGGTTAAAGCTAGGTTTAAACTAAATACTATACTACGAGGTCCTTTTTACTATATTTACCTATAGAGATATATATAGGTTATAGTATATTACTAGGTTCTTTTTTATTATAGAGATTTAATACTAAGTGTTGTATAAAGCTACTTATTAAATAGGGAGCTAAATATATAATATACTATATAATAGAAGAATTTTATGAATAATATAATACTTATTTTTTAATATTCTTACTTTAGAGGGACTTAGAATACTTAAGAGTAATCTCTTGACTTTAAATATTATATTAGATATTATTATTGAAATAAAAGTTCTTTTTTAAGTATCGTTATATTACTATTTTTAATTAGACTTATAAGAGAGAGAGGAATAGAAAGAAGTATTATTAAAAAGGCTTAGAAGTCTCTTAAGAATAGGAAATTAGAGATATTATAATCCTTAATATTATAAAAGTCTAATAATATTCTAAAGGATTATTATATCTATTAAATATACTCTAATAAGTAATTATATTAGCTATATAATTCATTTATTAATAATACTATAGATAAAACCTTATTCTAAATTATAATAAAGATATATAATTAACTCCTTAATAATACAATTTATAAGAAGTTAATATATAGTTTAGAAGTTCCTAATAGAATCTTAAAATAAAGAGTAGTTTAAAATATCTAAATAGTATATCTTATAATCTTTTATTTTATATAGATTTTAAATATAGGGTTTTATAATTACTTCTTCTACTATAATAAGCCTTATTAATTTATAATATAGTAGTAATTGAAAGATTCATTATTAATTAGTATTAGTTTATCGAGAGGGTAATAAATATTATATATAATTTTACTATATAAATATAAAATACTATTCTAATTATTTATACTTATTCTAATTATATTATATAATATATAGTATTATATAAGGCTTTAGATCTATAACATAGTAATTACTTACTAATTACTATATATTTAGCTATAACTAATATTAAATACCTAGTATCTATGACTAGTAAGATATAGAAGGCATACTATTATATATATAGTAATACGTATAATTACCGCATACCTTATAGTATAGTACAACCGACAGAAAGATTAACCTTATATTATATAGAGCTTTCGGCTTTATTATATTCAGGCTACTAAGTAGTCTCTTTACTAAATAGTCTAATATTATAGTTTGATTAATTTAAAGTATAAATAATTGAAGTAGTATAATCTTAACTCTAATAATGAATTTTCCCTCAATAAATAGAAAGTATAGAGTTAAAAGAGTAATAGAGAGTATTTGAGAGTGATAGAGAATACTTAAGCCCTTATTTATTTAAATTGGCTTATTAGGATGAATATAAGTAATAGCTAAATAGCTAGAATTCTAATAGTATCTATTATTAGTAAAGTATAAAAGATATACTACTATACAGATATATAGTAATATATATAATTATTATATACTTTTATAATAAAACGGATATAGCTATATAGGCTATGAAACTAAGCTATAGGCTATCTCCTAAAGTGATATTTTAAGGGTTTAAATACCTCGTATATTTCATATTTTAGTAGTAATATTATAAGCTATCTTATTTCTTTATATACTTTCTATACAATACTAGAGGCTTTTTTAGATGATGTATTTCAATTTTATTTTAGCTATAAACCTAGTCTCTAGTATTTTCGAGTACCTAAACTTCTTTATTACTAGAAATTCAATAGTGATAAAATCTTCAACAACTCTTTTTTACTAAAGTCTGAATAATGCTTATATATATAAGAACCTCTTTTTAATCTTTCTTTTTAATATATTTATATATAGTATTACTTATCTTGAAGTACTAATATATATTTTTCTTTTTAATATATATATATATAGTATTACCTATTTCGAAATATCCTTATATATTTCTTTTCATATTAATACTATGAACCTCTTAAAGGTACTCTTATAATACGCTTACGTTTACTATATTATCAAGCTAATTATATTTCTTTCTTTTAGTTTTATTTTACTCTTTATTTCTCTGTTTTATTTATATGTAGATTAATTACTTTTAAAATAGTATGCTTTTAGCTCTAATTAATTTAAGTTATGATAATAATATTTAAGTATTTCTTTTTAGATATACTGTATTTTATATAATATATCTAGGGGAATAGAGAAAGCTGGAGAATGTATATAAAGTATTTTAGTTTAACTAAATTATAGAGTAAAGTTAATATGTTAGATAATATTATTCAGGTTATATACCTAAGTAGTTAAAATCTATTAAAAGATTACTCCTAATAATTTAGAAAAAAGTAAAAGTCTAATTCTTATATAATAGTTTAATAAAAAATAATTTATCTTTCAATAATTAGTTACTATTTGAAATATACTTTCTAAACTATTGTAGATATAAGTTTTATATGTCAAAAAAAGATGTAAGTTATTTAATGATTAGGTTTTAGCTACTAGGTTTTAGTTTTTATCAGGCTCAAATATTTAGAGTAATATTTCTATATTATTAGTAAGATAAGATATATAAAATATAAAAGTTATGATCGATAACAGGTATTCTAAAAAAGAAAGCAAATCCTATAATCTTATTTAACTCAATAGTTATACTTTATATAATATACTTTTAATAACTATACTCTTAAGCTGATATTTTAATCTTAAGTAGCTATATATCTTTGAAGTAAAAATAAGAAAAAAAAGGTATTCGAATAACTATTTCAAGCGTTCGAAATATTCGAATAATTGTTCTAAAGATAGGAGTAATAGGGCTTTCAAATGTAAGCAAAAGTAATAGGGGTTTCTAGCTTTTAAACTAGGTTTATAGCTTATTATCTATATAGTAATAAATGACCCTAAAGGGTTTCTACTATCTAAAAATAGCTTCCCCTATTTCTTTGAATATCTTTTATAAAGAGTAAAGGGATCTGAAATATAGTTTTAGAAGTATTTCTATTGCTTTATAAAGTATTACTATTTTCTTATTTTTGCTTTAAAGATATATAGTTACTTGAGATTAAAATATAGGCTTAAGAGTATACTTATTATGAGTATATTTCATAAGGTATAGCTACTAAGCTAAATAGGATTATAGGATTTACTTTCTTTTTTAGAGTACTTCTTACTTATTATAAATCTTATATTCTATATATTTTATCTTACTAGTAGTATTGAGATATTACCTTAGGTATTTAATTCTAATAAAAACTGAAGTTTAGTAGCTAAACTTGGCTATTAAATAATTATTAGTTATACTATACTGTAGGGTATATAGTAATTATATATATTGCTATATATATATAGTAATATGCTTTTTACACTCTACTAGCAATAGATACTAGGTATCTAGTACTAGCTATAACCTAATATATAGTTATTATTAAGTAATTATTATCTTATAAATCTAAAGCCTTATATAATATTATATACTATAAGATATAATTATAATAATAATTAATAATTAGAATATTGAAATATATCTATATAATTAAAGTAAATATAATATATATTAATCTTTAGATAAATTAATACTAATTAGTAGTTAACCTTTCTTTTATTACTATATTACAAATTAATAAGACTTATCATAATAAAAGAAGTAATTATAAACGTCTATATCTAAAATCTATTAAAATAAAGGATTATAAGATATATTATTTAGATATTATAAACTACTTTCTATTTTAAAATCCTACTCAGAATTTCTAAATTATATATTAATTTATTAACAATCTTATTATCAAGGAATTAATTATATGCTTTTACTTCAATTGAAAATAAGATATTCCTCATAGTATTATTAATAAGATAATTATATATTTATTATAATTACTTAGTAGAATATATTTAGTAAATATAATAATCCTTTAGAATATTATTCGACTTCTATAATATTAGGAATTATAATATTTCTAACGTCTTATCTTTAAAAGACTTCTATAATTCTTTAAAAGCTTTCTCTCTATCCTTCTCTATCTTATAAGCCTAATTTAAAAGATAATATTATTATACTTAATAGAAGCCTTTCCCTTTGTATAGAGAACATTTAATACCTAGCTAGGACTTATACTCTAACCTACTTTTTACTAACTACTATAACTATAGTTACTTTAAGTCTTCGAATATTACGTAATGATATTATACTAATAGTATATAATAGTATAATATTTATAACTTTAAGCTATTTTAGCCTTCCTAACTATTAGCTAATAACTATAGTAGATCTCAATATATATACTTTTTTAGAACGAAGTAATACTTAATAAGCTACTTCTCATATATATTTAAAATATTTAGAATTATTACTTAATATCCTATTTCTAAATACTAGATTCCTTTTTATTCTTTTAATCTCATACTTCCTAATTATACTGATAATCTTATCTATTTGTAATATTTTAAACTTAAATTTAATTATAAGTATTTTAAGAAAACTAAAGAGGATAGTAAAATTACTTTTATATAATATTAGTTTATTTAAGTCTTTATAAAAATAACTATAGTCCTTATAGTTATTAATAGCTTTAATAAGATTGATATTTATCTTGAAGTTATGAAAGTTAAGTATAGTAATAGTTCTTATTATTATTATTATCAGTAGTAGTAGTAGTAGTAGTATTACTATAGAGATAGCTATTAACTTCAATGTATTGAAAGACAAAGAGAAAGCAAATCTATAGTAATCTATTACTCTCTTTTATCTATAAAGCTAGTATTATTAAAGTATACTAGTAGTATTATTAGTAGCTAGCTACTATGAGTCAATATTATGAATACTACTATAATAAGTTCAATACTTCAAAGCTACTACTATAGAGACTATTATATAATTTATACTAATTTTTATGTTAAGACTAAAATTAAAGTAAATACTATACTACTAAGTCTTCTCTACTATATTTACTTATAGAGATATATATAGGCTATTATTTGTTACTAGGTTTTTTTCTATTATAGAGATTTTATACTAGGCGTTGTATAAGGCTACTTATGAAGTAGGGGGCTAAATATATAATAGACTATATATAATAGAGCCTTCAACTTTAATAATAATATCTAATATCATATTTGAAGTAAAGAGATTACTTTTCAATATTTCTAAATCTTCTAAAATAGTATTATTGAAAATAGTATTATATTATTTATAAATCTTCTCTATTATATAAATATAAATTCTTTAGAAATATATAAAAGATGAATTATACCGACTTACTAATAGATAATAGCTCTAGAGTCTTAACCCTTTTATTTTATTCTATAACGTTTTGTAAATTTATAGAAGTATATAGCTAATAGTTCTTCTGAGTATTTTAGGAGGACTTTAGAGAGTAACCTGAATCTATTTCGCAATTTAGCAATATTATAATAATCTACCATTTATAAGACTATTTTATTCATTATAAAATTAGGATTGATATGAATGATAAATGTATATATAGTATTTCTATCTAACTCATTATATAGGCGGACTTTGATATTTAACGTAATAATAATATTTAAGATCTTAAGAAATAAGATCTAATTCTTAAGTAAAAATTAAGTACTTCCTAGAGCTTTTTAAATATATTATATCTATTCAATAGTATATTAAGTTTCCTTTTTTTAAGGTTAAACTGAAAGTTCAATAAGTAGAATTTACTATAGCCTTTTTAGAAATAATAAAAAGGGGATAATAGTAATATAATTAATTAGTTTTAATAATTCTAGTATAAATATCATATCTCTTATTCCTCTTATTAGTCTTATTAATATATAATTTATATAATAAAAGGCTTCCCTATAGTATGTTATATATTTAGCCCCCTACTTAGTAAGTAGCTTTATACAACGCCTAGTATTAAATCTCTATAATAAATAAAAACCTAGTAATATACTATAACCTATATATATCTCTATAGGTAAATATAATAAAAAGAACCTAGTAGTATAGTATTTACTTTAGACCTAGCTTTAACCTAGAAATTATATATATATAAGTAATATAAAGTAATAGAGTAATAACTAAGTGTATAAACTTACTAATATAGGCTGTATGATAATCTCTATAGTAGTAGCTTCGAAGTATTAAACTTACTATAGTAGTACTCATAATATTAACTTAAACTAGAATACTACTAGTATATCTTAATAATACTAGCCTTATAGATAAAAGAGAGCGATAGAAGACTAACCTTCTCTTTATCCTTAGAATACAAGTCAATAACTATCTTCAACATATTTAAGTCAATAGTTATCTATAATAATACTACTACTACTAATAATAATAATAATAATAAGAATACTATTATTATACTCAACCCCTATAACTTCAATATAAATATCAATCTTATTAAAACTATTAATAACTATAAAGATTATAACTACTTTTATAAAGACTTAAATAAACTAGTATTATATAAAGATGATTTTATTATTCTATCTAACTTTTTTAAAGTAGTTATAGTTAAGTTTAGTTTTAAAATATTACTAATAGATAAAGCTATTAATATAACTAAGAAGTATAAGATTAAAAGAATAAAAAAAAATCTAATATCTAAAAGTAAGATACTTAGTAATAATTCTAAATATTTCAAATATATATTAGAAGTAGTTTATTAGGTACTACTTCGTTCTAAAAGAATATATATATTGAAATCTATAACTAGTAGTTATCAGCTAATAGTTAGAAAGACTAAGATAACCTAAAGTTAGAAATATTATACTATTATATACTATTAATATAATATCATTATAATT
>QAPF01001210.1:0-12198 GCA_004367935.1 Colletotrichum sidae | reverse complement strand
TATTTAAATATTATTTATATATTAGTTATACTTAATTAATATATTAAGATTATTTACTAATAAGAATAAGTTAAGTCTTATTATACTTATATAGAGATTATAAGTTAGCTTATATTAGTAGTAAAGAACTCTTATATTAATAGTATAAAGTCTTATCTTAAGAATAAGTAAGGCTTAGTTTATAATAAAGACGTTAAAATCGCAGATATTAAGGTTATAATAAATATTTAAATAGAATGCCTATAGTTAGTAGTAATTAAATATCTCGAGATATTTAAATTATATATTAATAGCTATAAAAGTATAAAGGTGTAAAGGTGTAAAGTTGTCGTAAAAGGAGTTATTAGTTATTTATTATTAAAAAGATTAATATAAAGTAGGTATACTAACTATAGCTATAAGAGGTTTAGCCTTAGATTAACTAGGGGCTAGCTATAGTAGTTATTAGGGGGGTAGGAAGGCTAAAGTTATACTTTAAGAGGTAATATATCTACTAATAGTTGTAGTAGAGAGCAAGCTATCAGCCCCTCCTAATATTAATAATATAAAATATAAAGTAACTATTAATATAGATAGTATTAATAAGAATCTTCAAATTAAAATTAGTATTACTACAAATAGTAAAATAAAATTATAAAAGAACTATACTATATATTTAGTACTAATAATAATACTTCTTAAGTATTTTAAGAGTATAGTATTTAATTAAATATTTTACCTTATTAAACATATTATAGAAGTATATAATAACTAAATATTTAAAATAGTAATAACATTTCTCTATTTCGAGTTCTATAGAATATATAAAGGTAATTATTCTTTCTTTATTAAAAAGCATCTACAAATACTCCTATTTTTAAGTAATTAGTATAACCTGCTTATCTTAATAAAACTAATTAAGAATATTATGAAATATGATACTAAGATAATTTATATCTATAAAGTAGCATAAGTATGAAATATTATATATTATTTTATAATGTTTTATAATATTAAGAAGTATGAATATATTAAATATTCTAAGTATAATAATTAGAGAAATAGTACGAAAATGAATTATTACTAGTTTACTCTATAGATATATAAAAGTTATAAATGAATTGACTATTTATTTACATATAGTAAATTATAAGTATCTAGTAGTTAAGAAACTAGTAAGACTCAAATCAAATAAGATATTTCAAAAGATAATACTTAAATAATAGCTTTTAAATATAAATATAAGTATAAAACCTATAATACCTTTGCTAGTAATTCTACTACTCAAAATACTACTTTGAATAAAAGTATAAAATACCACTTAGTTTTAGAAGATTCTTATAATTGTACTTTTATTAAAAACAATAAAGTTTTAATCAAAAAATAACATTAAAATAATTTAAAAGCAGTAATAATTTTATCTATAAGTTATATTATACTTAGTATTATATAATAGTATTATTAGACTTTTTATCTTAAGGAGAATCTTTAAATTTATCATTTAAACTATCAATATCTTTATAATCTATAAAGCAAACTTAGTATATTATTATAGATTATACTTTTGAATTAATATTTAACTTATATTAGGTAAATAAAATATACTTATCTTGAAAATTATATTTTATAAAGTAGTTATCTATTTTAGTAAGTATATAATATTTCTTATTCAAATAGCTATATATAAGGATAAGAAAGAAATTAGCTCTATCAAGTATATATAAATATAAATACTACTAAGTATAGATGTAGATAGAACATTAATTACTTTATAATTTAGTACCTTATGAATACTTCCAAAGAAAGTTATATATATACTTGATGTAAAATTGATTGTTAACTTATTTTTAATTATTATTTCTATTATTCCTGATATATTATAACTTTTAAACTAATATAATATTACTTATAGTTGATTATAAATAATTATAGAAATTATAAGAAATTACTATAGAACTAAAGAAGTTAATAAGTATTTAGATATACTATAATACATAATTATAAATTAGTATTTGAATATTATATCTATATAAGACTTTAGTAAAAAGACTTTTTGGATGTATATACGTTTAAATATAAAAACCTTAAAAACTTCCTTTTTATTCCTTTTAAAGCTTTTGATTATGATACTTTAGAAAATAGTATTTTAATAGTTAAAGGATTATGACTATTAATATTTATTATTTTTAAAATAGTCTTTAATATAGCAAATTATCTATTCAAACTATAAATTAAAAATAAGATTACTTAAGTATTTGAAGTAATACTCAAAAGCTGAATCTTTTAATATAATTAAGAATATACTAGCCTATATGTAATACGAAATACTGAATTCTAAACTAATAATTGTAAACAATATAAATCTTTATTTCAAATATATTATATATATTTCAACTATATTTTATACATTAATTATATAGCTTTATAAAATCTATAGTCTATTAATTAGTGTATTAACAAAGAGGTAATAAATATAATATATAAGAAGTATTTAAGTTATTTTAAAAGCTATAGATCCCTATACTTATAATATATTTCTTATATATAAAGAAGTGTTATATTAAGAAAACTATATATTAATAATATTAATAAGGAAAGTTATAATTATAATATCAATATTAGGAGTATGAAGGTTAGTTAGTTATATTATCACTATCTCTTTTTAACTACTTATAGAAACGCTAAAATAAATTTAACCTTTTAAATTTTTAGTTTAGCTTTATAGAGAAGTAATATAATCTCTTATTCTACTTTTATAAAATTATTAAGTTATTCTAAGAACTTCTTGGCATTTTATTTAAAACTATTAGAGTATTCACTAATTTTAGTAATTTCTTTAAGTATCTATAAGATAAATAGATCTTATTAAGTAATTTAGTATAAAATAACAAGAATCCATTCATTATTTATATTAGTTTTGATACTATAGAAGAGAAGTAATTTTAGATATAGTAAATAAGTGAAATACTTATAAGTTATTATATTATTATAAATTACTCTTTAAAATTCTTTTTAAATATCTAAAAAACTTAAAACTATATAATTGTGAGTAGTTATAGAATACTACTTAGTATATTGAATAAATGAAAACTATATTAATATCTTTATTTATAGTATTCTTATAGTTAATATTATAGATCTATCCAAACAGTATTATATCTAAGTATTGATAGATTTTTATAAATATAGAAATACTACTTAGTACTGTTATAATTATTAAAGAGGTATTTAAAATAAGTACTTTTCTAAAGACTAGTAATTTAGATATTATTATAAGGTTTTGAATACTATATGAAGATTATTAAATTAATTTATCCATAAAAGGAAGAATAAAAAGGGTTTTCAAGAAACTATATAAGTTTCTCATAGTTAGGAGGCAAGAGATACTATAGTCTCTAGTACTATAAAGTCTAATATTACTTTAAAACAATAATTCTATTTACAAAACACACTTTAATAAATAATAATCGAAAATATATACTTAATTCTTTGAAAATATTACAAGAAATACTTTAATTTAACTAGAACAAAATTTTTAACTAAATATTACTATTTAAATTTCATAAAAGTCTTTTTAAAGTATTAGTGTACTATCTAGAATCTTTTAGCTAAAGGTTTTAAATAGGGAGAGTCTAAAGTATTTAAAATAGTAGTTCTTATGATTTTTTACTTTATATGAACTTTAAATATAATTTCTTATAGTTACTTATTTAATTATAATAAGCCTTACTAATCTATAGTCTAATAGGAATAGAAATGTTAACTACTAATTAGTATTAATTTATCTAGAGGGTCATATATACTATATATCATCTTATTATATAAGTATAAAGTAGTATTCTAATTATATGTAATTATTATTATTATTATTATATGTAATATATAGTTTTATATAAAGCTCTAGATCTATAATATAGTGATTACTTACTAATTACTATATATTTAGCTATAGCTAGTATTAAGTATTTAGTACTAATTATTAATAGGGTGTAGAAGATATACTACTATATATATAGTAATGCGTATAGTTACTTTATACCCTATGGTATAACGCAACTGATAGAACCTTAATATCTCTATGAAATATAATTAGAAATAGTTGATTATATTACTAATTAAATTACTATTTCTCTTTTTACTTAACTATTATTATTAAGAGTATTTGAAATATATCTCTATGTTTAGAAAACTATTTTAAATATGTTATATTTCTCTTAATTCTATATTTATTTATCGTAATAACTTAACTATTTCCCCACTTAACATAGTAGTTTAACGTCTAGCTGGCTTTTACTGTTTTACAGTAAGAGTAGTAAGTTCGAATCCTATAGTAAGTAACTATAACTAGTAGGCATATGCCTTCTAATTATATAAACTAAGTATAATAACTACTACTAGCTGTCAGCTACTACTATTAGCTATTAATAGCTAGTAACTATTAATAGCTAATAATAACTACTACTAGCTAGCTAGTATTAGTATCACATAATTATAATCTTTTATAGAGTAATTACGACGGATAAAAGTATATATATACTTTATATTTATTAGCTATTATATTAACTAACCGTATTATTACTGCCTAAGGTTTCCTCTATTTAAATAGTTCCTCAGAACTAGTAGTATCTATAGGGTAAAATAAGGTAAGAGCTAACTACTAGATATAGCTTCCTTTAAAAAGTCCCGAGAGGCATATGACTTTAAATAGATCAAAGACCTTTAATATAACTAATAACTTAACTATTAATCTACCTACCTACCTATATATCCTAACAAATTATAAACCTAACTTTCCTTAATTGAAAGACTTTAGACTTTATTTCTTAAAAGATTACTTTTCTTAATTATTCATAAACACTGAATAGTAGAATAAAACTTATAAAAATATCTACTTTTTTATAACTTTTATAACAACTAAATACTATATTAGATTTACTTTATCCTTATAAAAGCTCAACCTTTCTTTGATAAATTATTTTAATACTTAAGAATCCTATTTTTCTACTTATTTCAGCTCTTCTCAATTCTTTAGATATTTGAGAATTATTCTCTACTAAGTATTGTTTCAAATTACTTTTAAATTTATTTCTTCATTAGCTTCCAATTATCTTATTAGTAAAAAGATTGATATATATAGAAAATCAATTCTTCTTATCTAAAATCTTACTTTAGTTTTCAATTAACTTTATAGAAAAAGACAAATTAAATTTATTTCACAAAGAAGGGAATAATACTATGGTTTCATTCCCTAATTTGTAGATTTACCTTTCAAGTTATATCTTTATTTTAAATAGAAAAAAAAAGGTTTATATCTTTAATCTCTATTTCTTTAGAAAACACAATAGTTCTCTATATCATATACTATTAGACTTTATATAGTTCTTTTGCAAAACCTTTATAATATATATATTTTCATATTTTATTTTATTATAATAAAATAAACAACTCTAGAAAGATTACTATTTCTAAATTAGTAAGAATTAATGATTACAAAATTTGTTTTATTTATATTAAAACTTTACTTATTAGTAAAAATCCCTTTATAAATAGTACTTAATTTATTATCTCTAAAATAAGAATAGAAGTGAAAAGGCTTCAAATCATATATAACTATACTATAAGGATAGTATTCTTTAAATAATCAAACATAATATAAATATCTTCCAACTATTTAAGTATTTATAAGAGTTCTATAAGCCCTTAGAATTTACTAATATATTCTTGATTTATAATGAATATTCTAATATTCATATAGGTAATTCTATTAATATAGAAGAATTTCTAGATAGAATTAAGAAAATAATTAATAGTTCATTCTATATGAAATTAGAATTACTTAATTAAAACATTATAATTTATACTTTTGATAACTTTAAATCTTATTATAAACATTTTATTACTTCTATAGTCTATAATTTTAAGTCTAATAAAGAAGCTCAAATTTTAGATTCTTTATGTTTCAATTTATTAGATATATATATATATAAGAGATAATAATACTTTAATTAATTATGTTACAAATACTTAGAAAAGGAAGAATGATATAGTTACTAAAAGCTTATATAGAAATAGAAGAAAACGTTCTATAGAAAGAATAAGAAAAATGAATTTATTAGAGACGATTAGACTTATTTATATCTAGAGAAAGCTCTAGGCTAGTGGAAAAATATCCTAACAGATTACAATAATAGAAATAAGAGAAAGTTTAAAACAAAGAGAGAATGAATTTATTAATATTTCTTTAATTAAAACTAAAGAAAATAATAAAGTAGAAGACAAGTTATCAAGAAATGAAGAAATTTCTAAATCTAAAGAATTTAATTCTAAAGATATAGATCTTAATATATTCTCTTAAGAAGATAATGTTTTTACAGATATAAGAACTATTTAAAACTTCTAAATAAAAAGAAGTAGTAATGATAATTATAAAATTCTAGATTTCTTAATATATTAATAGATTCCTGGACACTCTAGGAATTCGATTAAAAAAGAGAATTGTAGTAATATCTGTTTCTACTTGGATATAGCTACTATTATTTCTATATTCAAGGATAAATCTATTTTATTTAACATACAAATAGTTTTAAAATAGATTAAATAAGAGAATATTATATACTTTATGGTTAGAATAGTAAGAGATTTGAAAGTATTTCTAAAAGATTAAGTATTTATGTTAAAAGAAGTTTATTATATTCAAGAATTAAGAGTTAATTTAATATCTTGAAATGGACTTAATACTATAGGAGTTATATTAATTTCCTAGACAAAACTTATATTATATAATATAAAAAAGAGACGCTACTTTAGTTATAGGGTTAAAGAAATATAAGGTTTATAAATTTAATATTCTGATTTTATCAACATATATTACTCTTTCTACTAGTATATTATGGAATATTCAGCTTTTATATAACTAATCGAATCATACCAATATAAAAGCCTTAAGTAGTTTAAAAGATAGTATTTTAAATATATCTAATAAGATAAATCAAATAGATACTTTTTCTATTTAAAATGCCTATTTTAAAAGAAGCTTTACTAATAATATTGATTAAAATAATAAAGAATAAGGATAAAATCTTGAATATTTAGATTATATCGGTTCAGATTTATGCGGACCTATAATTTCTATAACAAATAAGAGATTTAATAGATTAATCCTATTTACTAATAAATTAACTAGGTTTACTTAGGAACTTTCATTAAAAACTAAATGAGCTAAAGAAGCTTCAAGAATCTTTCTTAAATTTAAGGAGTTAGTAGATAATAATAATAATAATAATAATAATAATAATAGTAATAATGATAGTAATAATAGTAATAATAATAATTCTCACTATATTCAACTTTTATAACTTTGATATTAATATCAGTCTTATTGAAACTATTAATAATTATAAAGATTAAAGCTGACTTTAAATGTTTATAGCTAAAGTCTTAGTGATGGAAGGAGTAATCATAGTGAAAAGTAGGTCTCTAAATTATAAGACTTCAACTCAATAAGCTAACTAGTAGTAGTTACAAGAAGGCCTTTATTTTACAGTAGCTTTAAGCTATCAGTTATATTATATATAATTTAATCCTAGCGATTCTAGCTTTTTAATAAGGCTATAAGGGAGATTTTTACGACTATTCCTTCTTTTATAAACCGTAGCCCCCAAGGCTTATTAATACCATATACCTGCTTTAATAGTTTTGCCAGCTAGTTGCCAACTATTTGGTAATTGAGTTAATTGGGTAATAGTTGAAATAATAGAATAATAGTTAAAATAATAGTAATAATAGTTGAAATAATAGTTAATATATAAGAAATAATTCTTTAGGTAAAAACTAAGGTATCTGATTTCATCTCTTAGTTAGTTAGAGTGTAAGGCACCTAAGAGCAAATCAAGCTAATTAGGATAAATTAATTCTTTAGGTAAAAATCAGGGTATTTAATCTTATCTTATTGTTGGTTACGCTATACTATAGGATATATAGTAACTATATATATAGCTATATATATAGTAGTATGCCTTCTGCGTTTTATTAGTAATAAGTATTAGGTACTTAGTACTAGCTATAGCTAATGATATAGTAATTAGTAAGTAATTACTATACTATAGATCTAGAGTTTTATATAATACTTTATATTATATAATGGAGGAATAATATTGATAAATAACTAGAACACTACTTTATACTTATATAGTAAGATTAAATATACTATATATTACTCTCTAGATAAATTGATACTACTGAATTGTTGACTTTTCTATTATTATCATACTATAGACTAATGAGACTTATTATAGTAGAAGAAGTAATTATAAAACCTTATATTTAAAATTGATATAAAATAAAAGATTATAAGACTTATTATTTAGATACTTTAGATTCTTCTTATCTTAAGACTTTATTAGAAGTTTTTGAATTATAGATTAACTTTTTATAGATAGTTAATATTAATATACTAATAATTATATTTAATCAAGTTTTAAAATAAGGTATTCCCTAATAGTTATTATTCAGAAGTTAATAATTATCCTTATTCTTTACTTATAGAAGTATATTTAGTAAATATAATAACTTCTTTAAGTTATTACTAAAGTTTTAACATTAGAGATTTATAATATTTCTAATTTTAAATTTTTAAAAGACTTATATAGCTTCTTACAAATTCGTTTAATATCCTTCTCATTTTTATACCAATATTTCAATTAACTTCTATGGGTGAGATATTTATTATGAATATCTTTATATTTATAATAATAATACTTTTAAGTATCTTTATATTTATGAAGTTTTATTAATATTTCAACCTAGCGTTTTTCAATTAAATCTTTAATCTAAACTATAAAAATATGTAAGATAAGGACTTTATAAGAATCTCTATTTATATAGCTTATTAAGTAGCTTTTTATACTTATATAGGATTTTATAACCTAGAATTCTTTTAGATTTTTAAGGATGACTTCGTGGATTAACTTATAATAACTTAATAACTTAGTAGTATCCTTATAATATATTATATTAGAGATTACTCTATAGTATATAGTGTTAAAGTTAACATAAGTAGTAATTGAACTTTTCTAATACTATACTAACTATTTTAATAAAAATAGTTTACTTTATAGACTTATAAGAACCTTTAAAAGGTTTTAAAATGCTATATTAGCCTTAGGAGTAACCTTAAGAAGTATCCCAAGTAAGTTAATAATTTTACACTAAAGGAGTTAAATTTTATACTACTCTTCTATAATATTTAACTTACGGTTAAATATATAATAATAGTAATGCTTTTATAATATAAGGTTGAGAGGAGATACTTATAGCTAATTTAGACTACTTATATATTTTTTTAGTATAAGATAAGAGATTTTACTTATAATAGTTAGCCTTATTAGCTCTTTATTTAACTTTTTTAACCTACTAGGTTAGTTTAAACTGAATTTAATAGGAATATTATCTTTTTTCCTCTATCAATCTAAACTATATAATATTTAATAGGATAGATCCTTACTTATAAAAATTAAAGTTAATAATTTCTACGAGTTTAGAATCCCTATTTAACTTAAATACTTAGCTATTTATATTGATATTTCTAATATCAATAATTTAAAGTTATAGTTTAATAGAATATATTATAATAGTAATACTATTAAATAAATAATATTAATTATAAGCATTCTAGAAGTAGTAAACTACTTTTTTATAAACTGTATCTTGAAGACAAGTTTACTAATAGATTTAATAGAAATTTAGATACTTTTAAAAGATTCAAATATCTTAATTATATTAATTTAGACTTATATAGACTTATTTTACTAGAACCTCATATTTACTTTGATCTTTTATCTCATTTATAGATAAGTATAATAGATTTATCTAAGGAAAGCTATGAAGAAGTAAAGATTCTAAAGGAATTACTTTAGTTTTTAAAGAGTTTATTAATTTAAATGATAATAATTATAGTAATAAGAGAATTAAAAAGTTAATATAAATAGGAGCTTTGAACTCTCTAATAATAGAATATAGGTTATTTATCTTGATAATACTATTAAATATAATATAAAACTACTTTATATTTATAATCTTAATAATTCAAAAAGAAAAGCAATAAGAATTATAATCATTAAAAACAGAACTTTTTCTTATAATTCTAATTTACTTTTATACTCTTAAGAGTCAGTTATATTAGCTTCCATCTATATTTATGATAGAATGCCTTTTTCTTCTATGCAATTTAAAACTCTATATAAATTAAATAACAAAAAGAGATTCTTTATCAATAATATAAAAATAGAGAATGATATCTATCACTATAACGTTAAAATAAATACTTTAAGGAACTTAATCTAAAAGTAAAGAAATACTATAGTTACTTTTAGTAATAATACCTATTTAACTTAGGATTTTCAAATATATAATACTATTTAGTCTAGAGATATGTATAATTTTAAAACTAATTTAATTCTTAATGAAAAGAAACATCATCTATTTTTAATAGTACTACTATTATCTAGTCTGATTAAATTAATAAAAAGAATAAATCTAAATAATTTAAGTTTGATAATTCTTCTTAGAATCTAATGACTATTAAGTCTAATAGAATCTATAATTCTACTAAGAATACTACTTATTCTTTTCTTCTTAGTAAAGTTAATTATAGTAATTTGATTCCTTTTGCTTTATACTTAGAATAATATCTAAGGTCTATACCCTATATATAAATCTAACTATAGATTTTACTTAATAATAGTATTTATATTAATACTAGCTTATAACTAGTTGAAATTATAATGAAATAACTTATTATTATAAATAGTTATACTCCTAACTCTAATAATTAACCTTATAATAATAGAAGACTTTATAATAATAATTTATATAGAAAGAGTTTTATTAAGACTAAGGCTTAATATATATAGTTAAAAGTAATTATTAAGATTCTAAGGTTGAAAATCTTCATGAATTTCTTAAAGATAGAATATAATAAAGTATTTATAAGAACTAGGTATTTTATAATCTATTGTTCTTCTATATCTTATCTTTAATATAGCTTAGTAGTTAGAGTAATAGTATATTATACTTTTATAATAGAATTAAAATCTCCTTGAAATATATATAACTATTCCTCAAAAGAATACTATAGAATAGGTATAGAGATAACTAGTTATAATTATTATAGCTAAGGCTATTAGTATATTAGATTAAGCTTTCATGAAATTATTCTAAATATTATAATTAATAGGTAATCTATAGATATTTAAAAGAAAGTTATTTAGTTATCTTATAAACTACTATATTAAGCTAGTAATATTAGAAATTAGATATTAATTAGATAATACTTTAATATTTTAATTTAGTTACTTTTGCTTTGTATCTAGAATAATATCTAAGTTCTATACCCTATATATAGATTTAACTATAAATTTTACCTAATAATAGTATTCGTACTAATACTAGCTCATAACTAGTTAAAATAGTAATAAAATTACTTATTATTATAGATAATTATGCCTCTAGTTTTGATATTTAACCTTATAGTAATAGAAGACCTCGTAGTAATAATTAGGGAGAGTTTTATTAAGACTAAGGTTTAATATATATAGCTAAAAATAACTACTAAGGTTATAAGGTTGAGAACTTTTATAAACCTCTTAAAGATAGAATAAAATAGATTTAATATATATAGCTAAAAATAACTACTAAGGTTATAAGGTTGAGAACTTTTATAAACCTCTTAAAGATAGAATAAAATAGAGTGTTTATAAAAGCTAGGTATTCTATAATTTATTATTTTTCTAAATTTTTTATAATAGAATTAAAATCTCCTTGAAATCTATATAACTACTTATAAAAAGAATACTATAGAATAAGTATAGAGATATCTAACTATAACTATTATAATTAAAACTATTATTTTATTAGAATAAGTTTTAATAAAATTATCCTAAATATTATAATTAATAGATAACTTATAAATATTTAAAAGAATATTATCTAGTTAACTTATAATTTATTATATTAAGTTAATAATATTAGGGACTAAGTATTAATTAGATAATACTTTAATATTAATATATTATTATAATACTAGTTACTAGATATTTTGGAGTATTATAGTAATATGATTATAGAGGTTTTAAAAACTATCTAGTTATATTAGAAATATCTACATTTATATAAGTATTATTTATATATTAGTTATATTTAATATATTAAGATTATTTATTA
>QAPF01001209.1:0-12164 GCA_004367935.1 Colletotrichum sidae | reverse complement strand
ATTTAACTTCTATAATAACTTTATATATTATTCTTCTATTAAAGATAAAAGAATTATTAAAAATATACTTATTTTAGAGATTTATATTATAATAATTAGTATAGAATTTACCTACATTATAACTATATTATTTTAAAAATTCCTCTAGTATTAAGAACTCTTTTAAATTCTAACTATTATATATACTAATTCATACTTACTTTATAAGTATCTTATAAGACTTAGTATTACTAAAGTAAAACGCCTTATAATTAATATTATAATATTAAGATAGTTATATAAATACTACAAGTTCTATAAAATATAGTAGATTAATAAAAATAATAATATTACTAATATCTTTATAAAAGATATATTAAATTATACTCTTAATAGATTTATTAATTTAAATTATATAACTATTTAAATAGAAAGATAGATAACTTAGGTAGAATAGATAAATAGGTATTTAAATATTATTAAAGTAAAAAGGTATAGATTGCTAAAAATACTAATATTTATACAAATAGATAAATATAAGAATATAAAGTAAAAAGAAAAGTTGTTAGTATTACTTATATTATACTATAAAGTATAGAGTAATTATACATATAACTATATATATAGTAGTATACTTTCTATACCTTATTAGTAATAAGTACTAAGTATTTAGTACTAACTATAGTTAATTATATAGTAATTAGTAAGTAATTACTGTATCATAGATCTAGAGCTTTATATAACGCCTTATACCATATAATATAGAAATAATAGTAATAAATAATTAGAATACTACTTTATACTTATATATTAAGATTATATATAATATATATTATCCTCTAGATAAACTAATACTTATAAAAGTTATTAAGAACTATAAGAACTATAACTTTTTTATAAAAACTTAAAAGAACTAGCTTTATATAAAAGTAATTTTACTACTTTCTTTAACCTTTTTAAAATAACTATAGTTATATTTAAGTTTAATATAATATTAGAAGATAAAGCTATTAGTAGAACTAAAAAGGTAAAATCAAAATAATAAAGAAGAATCTAATACCTAAGAGTAAAATATTTAAAAATAACCCTAAATACTTTAAGTATATCTTAGAGGAAGCCTGTTAGGTACTATCAAAAAAAAATATATATTGAAGTTTGTTTATTATAGAAGTTATTATTAGCTAATAGTAGGGAAGGTATAGCCTAAGGAAATATATTATACTAGGACTTATATACTATTAGTATAACCTTATTATATAAAATTTAAAAACCTAAAGTAACTATAACTACAACTATTAGTATAAAATAGGTTAGAATATAAGTCCTAGCTAGAAGCTAAATATTCTCCATATAAAGCTAAAAACTTACCTATCCCTAAGATAAAACTTAATATTATTAATATAAAAGTTCTCTACTACTAATATAAGCTAACTTACAATCTCTATATTAATATAATAAGTTTTAACTTATACTTATTAGTAATTAATCTTAATATATTAAATTATTAGTTTATCTATTACAAGCTATTACACTATGGTGCCATCAGGTAAATAGTCGGCCCGTATAGCTTATATATACTATATAGCTAATACTAGCTATATAGCTTTATAAGCTATATAAGCCCTATTTCTATATATATAACTATACGTTATATAATATAATAATAATAATAATGAATAATTAGAATACTACTTTATATCTATATAGTAAGATTATACATAGTATATATTACCTTCTAGATAAATTAATATCAATTAGTAGTTAATTCTTCTATTACTACTATACTATAGATTAATAAGAAGTATCTAATAGAAGAAGTTTTATAATCTTCTAAAGCTTATAAATAAAAGATCATAAGATTATTCTACTTAAGTACTTCAAGTTACTCTCTATTTTAAAACCCTATTAAAAACCTCTAAACTATATACTAACTCCTTATAGATCTTACTATTAAAAAGTTAATTATACATTCTTATTTCAATTTGAAATAAAATACCTCTTATAGTATATTGAAGACTTTAAATAGTAGGCTTAAGAATAAGAAGCCTTTTTATTTGAAACCCTTAATACTACTAACTAGAGCATATTTAATAAATATAATAATTCTTTCAAATTTTATAATCTTTTTCTACTTATTAGAATTTATAATATTTTTAACTTCCTATGGATATTTTAAAACCCTTTTAATTCCTACTAAAGCTTTAAACTATATATTAAACTCCTTTTAGATCCTATTATTAAAGAGTTAACTATATATTCTTACTTTAATTAAAATAAAATACTGTATATAATTCTATTAAATTAAACTTTTAATATAATTAAATAAAATACATTTAATAGATATATTTAATAACTTTATATAACTTCTTAAGATCCCTCTATATAACTCAAAATAATAAAAACTCTTTCTTATAACCCTTAAGACTTCTTAAGGATTAAATAATTATACTAACTTCTTATAATAATACTATATAATAATTATTTTCTCCTATAGCTCTTCAAGCTTTATAAGAATTATAGTTATATTAACCTTTTAAAGTATAACTTATAATAAGAATCCTTTTTTATAACTTTTAATAATAACTCTAGAAACTATTTCAAGGTATATAATATTACTAACCTCTTGAAGTAATACTCTTATAACTATATAACTATATAATTTCAAAAGCTATATAGTTTAAATAAAGCTCTATACTCCTTCGATTTCTAATATCTATTTAAAGAAATCCTAGTAATTAATATAACTATTATAATTATATAGAAAGATAAATAAATAATAAGTTTAATAGTAAAAAAGACTATTAAAATAGTATTTTAGAATTAGCTATTTAAACCTTTTATAATTAGGTAATATTTTTATAATATAAATAAAAAGTCGCTAGTATTAATTTATCTATTAAAAACTACTATATTATAATACTATTAAATAAATAGTTAGCCTATACAACTTATATATACTATATAACTAATACTAACTATATAACTATACAAATTATATAGGTCCTATTTCTAGATATATAGCTATATACTATGTAACATAATAATAATAACAATAAAAAATCATGATACTATTTTATACTTATATAATAAGGTTATATATAATATATGTCACCCTTTAGATAAATTAATACTAATTAATAATTAATCCTTCTATTACTATTATACTATAGATTAATAAGAAATAGTTAATAGAAGAAGTACTTATAATCTCCTAAAACCTATAGGCAAAAGATTATAAGATTATTCTATTTAAATACTTCAGATTACTCCCTACTTTAGAATTCTATTAGAAGCTTTTAAACTATATACTAATTTCTTATAGATCCTACTATTAAAGAATTAATTATACATTCTTATTATAATTTGAAGTAAAATACTTCTTATAGTATATGAAAGATTTTAAATAGTAAGTTTAAAAATAAAAAACCTTTTTATTTAGAACTCTTAATACTATTGATTAAAATATATTTAGTAAATATAATAACTTTTTCAAACCTTATAATCCTTCTCTAATTACTAGAATTTTTAATATTTCTAACTTCTTATAAATACTTCAGAGCCCCTTTAATTCCTATTAGAACTTTAAACTATATATTAAACTCTTTATAAATCCTATTATTAAAGAGTTAATTATACACCCCTATTTTAATTAAAATAAAATACTCTATATAACTCTCTTAAACTAAACCTTCAATATAACTAAATAAAACGCATTTAGTAAATATATTTAAGAAATTTATATAATTTCTTAAGATCCCTCTATATAACTTAAAATAATAAAAACCTTCTCTTATAACTTTTAACACTCTCTAAAACCTAAATAGCTATATTAATCTCTTATAATAATATTATATAATAACTATCTTCTCCTACAACTTTTAAAGTTCTATAAGAACTATAATTATACTAACTTCTTAAGATATAATTTATAATAAGAATTCTCTCCTATACCTTCTAATATTAATTCTAGAAATTATTAGAAAGTATATAATATTACTAACTTCTTAGAATGATACTTCTATAACTATCTAATTATATAACCTTAAGAGCTATATAATTTAAATAGAATTTCATACTCCTTTAATTTCTAATATCTACTTAAATAAATCCTAATGATTAATATAACTACTATAATTATATAAAAGAATAGATAAACAATAGGTTTAATAGTAAAAAAGGCTATTAAAAAGATAGTATTTTATAACTAGCTATTTAGGCCTTTTTATAATTAGATAATATTACTATAATATAAATAAAAAGTCGCTAGTATTAATTTATCTATTACGAACTACTATACTATAATATTATTAAATAAATAGTTAGCCTATATAGCTTATATATATTATATAGCTAATACTAGTTATATAGCTATATAAACTATATAAGCCCTATTTCTATATATATAGCTATATACCATACAATATAATAATAATAATAATAAATAATTAGAATACTACTTTACACCCATATAGCAAGATCACATATAGCATGCATTACCCTCCGGATAAACCAATATAAATATAACTAATATGTAAATAATATTCATATAGATATAGATATTCCTAATATAACTTGAAAGCTTTTAAAACCCTTATAATTATATTACTATAATATTCTAAAATATCTAATAATTAATCTTATTATAATATATTAATATTAAAATACTATCTAATAAATACCTAATCTCTAAAGACTTTTACTTAATATAATAGTTTATAGGATAATTAGATAATTATTTTTTCAATATCTATAGACTACTTATTAATTATAACTTTTAAGATATTTTCTTTAAAACTTGATTTAATAAACTAGTAGTCTTATTTTTAAAAGTTATAAATAAACATTACTATATTTCATCTCATACCTCTCTTCTTATAGATAGCTATATAGATTTTAAAGGAATCTTAAATTTATTATAAAAATATAGATAAAGAAATAAGTTATAAAATACCTAGCTCTTAAGATTCTATTTCATCCCATTATTAAGAAATTTAAACAGGTTCTTAGCCTTATAACTTTAGTAGTTGCTTTTAGCTATATATATTAAGCTTTAGCTTTAATAAAGTTTTCTCTAATTATTACTCCGAAATCTTTTATTACTATAAGATTAAATATTGAAACTAAGGGTATAGTTAGTAATAATAATAGGTAATTCTATTACTTTTTTAACTAGTCGTAAGCTAATATTAGCATAAATACTATTATTAGGTAAATATATAATTATATCTATATATAAGGCAAAAGGCTTAGATACCATTCCAGGTATAAAGCAAAAGTAAGTGAATCATTATATTGTTTTTATATCTAAAAAGATATTCTTTAAAATAATAGTTTAAAATATATATTAAGATTAAAAAGATTTCTAGTTTAATTAAGGTTATAAAGTAAAAATAAATATAGGTTTAAAAGATATTTATAAGTTCCTTAAGCTTAATTATTTTAATCTTATTATGATTGATTGTAACGTAAATTACTATAAAGCCTTTTCTAATGTCTAATTGATATTATTATATAACATTTCTATCGTTGCTTCTATTAGTATGATATTAATAAAAGAAATACTAATTTCTATTACTAATTTTATATTAATAATAAATACATTTTAAAATATAATACTATTACACTATATTCCTCAGTAATTTGTTTTATTAATTAGTATTTTATTACTAATCTTTAATATATTTCGTATTTACTATATATATTTCTATTTGAAAGATTTATTATAAGATAGCTTTTAAATATTACTATTGCCCAGTCAATATAAAAGTTAATACAATTATTAGTAATTAAAATACTAGTTATACGTTTAACTATTTTATATCTAATAAACTAGAAACTAATCATAATTTATAATATAATTATTTCTTTATTTAATTCATTATTATTAACTTCTATGAAACTTCTAAAGTATATTTATATAATTTATTGATAGTTGGTTTGATCTTATTAGTAATATTAGAAAAGTATTGATTATAATATATATGTAATATATTATTATATATATCTTTTTATTAACTTTCTTTTCAAGAGTTTAAGTGTTTGAATAGATATATTGAAAAGAAATAATTCTAATTATTATTGCTTTATATATCTTGATTATATTAGTATAATTATAAACTTCAGTAGATATCCTGAAGCTTATATCTTTCTACTTCTTGTAATAATTATAATAGACTATAGGAGTGTTAAACTTATTTTTAAACTGATTTCTAATTATAATAATCCTTTAGATAATTAACAAGTTATTTTAAGTTAATATAACTAATATCTTATACCTTATATATATTTATCTAGTTACTATATTATTAAACATTCTTCCTATAGAATTCTATTGAATATTTTAATTAATATACTCAATAATAAATATCTATATCCTTTCTTTAAAGATATTATAATCTTTCTTTATATATTTATTATTTAATTAGTATACTTTACTAAATAATATCTCAATCTTTCTATAAAGTTAATTAAAGATAATATATTATTTTAGAAATATCTAATATCTTCTCTTAAAGTATATATAAAATTTAGGAATTTCTATAACTCTTATTATTACTCTTTATAATTCGAATTATTTCTTACAATTAGATCTTATACTATAAATATAGCTATTAAGATATTTAATATAACTAGCTATAGGCTTAATATTCATACCTTTTTGAATAATTACTATTAATAGTATTATTTAAATTAGAATTACTTATATTCTTAAGTTATTATCAGTTATACTATACTATAGGGCATATAGTAACTATATATATTACTATATATATAATGGTATGCTTTCTACACCCCACTAGTAATAGATACTAAGTATCTAATACTAGCTATAGTTAATTATATAGTAATTATATAGTAATTATTATACTATAGATCTAAAGTTTTATATAATACTATATACTATATAATATAATAATAATAATAATAAATAATTAGAATACTACTTTATACCTATATAATAAGATTATATATAATATATATTACCCTCTAGATAAATTAATACTAATTAATACTTAATCCTTCTATTATTACTATACTATAGATTAATAAAACTTATTATAATAGAAGAAGTAATTATAAAAGAACTACATTTAAAATTTATATAAAATAAAAGATCATAAGAATAACTATTAAAACGCTTTAGATTCTTCTTATTTTAAAATCCTAATTAGGAAACTCTAAATTCTATATTAGTACTTTAAGGAGGCTTTTATAGGATTTAAATAGTAATATTATATTAAAGTTCTTATTCTAGTTGAATTAAAATACTTCTTATAGTATGTTTAAAAGGTTTAATTATATACTTTTAATTATTACTTATTAAAGCATATTTAGTAAATATAACAAACTTTATTAAACCTCACTAGACCTTTATAATATTAGAGATTTATAATATCTCTAGTTTTAATTCCTTAAGAAATCTATATAACTTCTTAAAAACCCTCTTAATATTCCTCTTACCTTTATAATAATATTTAAATTACTAATTCCTAGGGAAAGATTTACTCTAAATATTCTTTTAATTATTATAATAATACTAAGTAGTATCTTTATACTAATAAAGATCTACTAATTCCTAAATTCTATACTATTGAAATAAATTTAAAATATTAACTATAAGAATATTATAAATAAAAATATCCTTATAGTTTCAACATATTTAGTATACTAAATAATACTCTATAATTATTTATAACTATATAACTATAAGCTCTTTTAGATATTTAAAAACAATTTTAAAGACTAACTTCTTATAATTTAATAATTTATAAATATTCAAGTTACTTAATATATTTAAAACTATTTCTTCTTCTATAGTATTAAAATTAATATAAATAGTAAAGAAATCTTTAGTATTTTATATTAAATTATTTAATAAGATCTATTTACTCTTTAGATATTTAAAGAGATTACTAAGACTAGTAAATATCATAATATTCTTAAATAAAATCTTAGGAAATTCTTAAAATAACTTGAAGATCTTATAAAAGAAGAATAAGAGATTATAATACTTCTCAAGAAGATTAAATCTGAAATTTAATAAATTAAACCTATTTTAGCTTTTTTATAAAGAATAGAAGAAGGATAATAGTAGTATAATTAGTTAGCTTTTTTACTTTTAATATTAATATTATATTCCTTATTCTCCTTATTAGTCTTATTAATATAAAGCTTTTTGAATATAAAATTTTTTTATTTATAAAAAGTAAACTATAAGTATAATAATTTATAACTATTAAAATAATTTAAATATTCTTTATATACTACTTCTACCATTCTTTTTAAAAATACTTTAATTAAATATATTATAAACTTTATACAACTATATTATAAGAATATAAAATATAGTAGAAACTTATATAATATATTCAAAATTAAGATTTATATCTTGTATAATTATTACTTCAAGTTTTATATCTTATTCTATATATAAGTTAATATATTTTTAATTATATTAAAAATTAAACCCTAAAGTATTATTTCAAATACTTAAATAACTTTACCTTTAACTTATAGTTTGAATAAATAACTTATTATATTAAATATTACTTTAAAAATAATAAATATTAATAGCTATACTTCTCTAATTAGTATAATACTACTTTTTAAAATATTATAATTAAGAATTCTAAAAAGAATATAAAATAAGTTCTTAAAGCTTTTATATTTAAATTTATTTATATCCAGAAAGCCTTCTTATTAAACTTCTATATAGATATAGTATTCTATTTCTTACTTATAAGATGTATTATAATATATCTAAATACTAATTAGCCTTCTTCAGCTTTATAGTAATATTTTAAGATTCCTATAATTAGTTAAGATTACTTATAAGTAATACTATATTAATCTAAGAGCTATAATAAATTTAGAATAATAAAGATAACAACTAGAAGTAAGCTAATAATTAATTTTAAATTAACTATATATATAACTCTCCTTAAGAATACCCTTAAGATACTATATTATATAATATTTAATACTCTATTTATATAATTTTATAAAACTTATAACTATCTACTTTAAATAGTATTTACCCCTTCTATCTAACTATATATAATTATTTAAATAAAAAGTACTATATATATAATAAAAGGAATTACTAATTTATAAAATATACTTCTAAGGAGAAGTATATCTATAAGTTAAATATCAACCCTAAGGCATACTTTATAATAATATATCAAATTTTCCTTATAAATTATAAAGGTGTTAATAGTTTAGATGATAACTTTAAAGATCCCTCTTAAGATTATAAACCTAATAATACTATTATATAATACTAAATATAGTATAACTTCAAAGATAAAACTACTATTCCTTCTAAATAGTTTTTAATATTATTTTTAATAAAGATCTTATTACTTTTAATAGAAGTAAAATTATAAGAATCTTCTAAGACTAAGTAATATTCTATATTCTTATTTAAAGTAATACTTCTAATAGTAAAATTAATAAGAAGAATAATATTATAATTTCTATATTTATATTTATATTTAAAAATTATTACTTAAGTATTATCCTTTAGAATATTTTATCTAATTTAAATATTACTAATTTCTTAACTATTAAGCTTTTTTAATTTATTATATTTTAGTAGACTATTGATCTTTTTATAATTCTTATATTTCTATAAGGTGAACTAATAATAATATATTCTAGTAAAACCTTTCTAGTTACTATATTTAAAATAATTGATATATTTATATTTCTTAGTATTATTGTATTTTACATAATACTATATAATACCCCTTTCTTATTCTATTTTATAAATATAAATTACTTTAGTATTATATTTAATAATATTTATAATAAATTCTATTGAAATAAGATAGTTATACTAGTTGTTTGAACATAGGAGTATTTATAGATACTTTTTAATAAGGAGAGAATAATGATTTCTATATATCTTATAAAAATAGAAATATGGAAATTCTACTCCTATTTTAAATATCTAGCTGTTATATACTTCTATAATATCTTAAATAAGATAAAAGATTTAGTTGAATATTATACTTTTAAAGTATTTGAAAAGTATTATTATTAATATTAAATATGTAATATAATTCTTTTATACTTTTATTTTACACCCGCTTAATATAGTAGTTTAATGTCTAGCTAGCTTTTATTGTTTTATAGTAAGAGTAGTAGGTTTAAATCTTATAGCGGGCAATTATAACTAGTAGGTATATACTTTCTGATTATATAAACTAAGTATAATAATTACTACTAGCTATTAGCTATTACTGTCAGCTATTAATAGCTAGTAATTATAAATAACTAGTAATAAGTACTACTAACTAGCTAGTATTAGTATTATATAACTATAATTCTTTAAAGAAGTAATTATAATAGATCTAAATATATATATACCTTCTATTTATTAGCTATTATATTAACTAACTATATTATTACTACTTGAGGTTTCTTCTATTTAAATAGTTCCTTAGAACTAGTAGTATTTATAAGATAAATAAGATAAGAGCTAACTATTAAGTATAGCTTCTTTTAAAAGGTCCTAAGAGGTATATAGCTTTAAATAGATTAAAAACCTTCAATATAACCATAATACTTTTATTTTACCATTATAGTAATATTAATTTTAACTCTAAAATTATTATGAATATTATTTATATTAACAGCTATTTCATATTCTATATTATTAATACTATAATAGTATTTAATATAATCTGATTTCTACTAAATACTTTAGTAAAAGTAATATAAAAAACCCTTAAGGCATATTAGATTAATATATACTAAAGCCTTTTTAATTTTATTACTATTAATATAAGTATAATATTTTAATTTAAAGCCTTTAGATTAAAAGTAAAAATAATAAAGTTAATAGTTTATATTGTTCTAATTAAAATATATAATAGTATTAATAAGGTTAAGTATTATTATATATTCTTCTATTATATATATAAGATCCATTATAATAAGATACCTACTACTACTTAAGAAGTATTTCTTTAAGTAGTATATAAGATAATTAATAATACTATTAAGTTGAATAACTTTATACTTATTATACTTATTTTTAGAATATCTTCTTATTTTACAAAAGATTTAAATCTTTCTTAGATATTGTTATTTAGATTTATATTATATATGAAACTACTGAAGAAATCTATTATAAGTATATTAAATATATTATTAATACTACTTTAGTAATATATAATAGTTTAAATATCTTATATATTATAATCCTTCTATTTTAATCCTTAATATATATATAATAAAAGAAAAATAACTAATAAGACTTATACTATCTTTTTACTATATATAGTAAGATATATATTCTTAAGCTCCTTTATAACTCTTAAGAGGTTTAATTTATAGTTATAAAACTATATTTTAAAAATAGTAATTAAGAGATCTTATTAAGTTTTATTATTATAATAATAATATCTTTTAAAATACTAATACCTAAAGGTATTTATAAGAAATTCATAAGAATTAGTACTATTATAATAAGAGATTTAATATTATATAGAGATATATACTTCTATAATAGTATTCTAATTTCATCTATAGTTATCCCTATAGAACTTTAGAATACTTAGTAAAGACTATAAACTACTATTATTATAAATAATAGTAATACTACTACTATTAATAATAATAATTCCCTCCCTATTTAAATAGTTAGTAATATATTACTCCAATTTTAAATCCTTTAGATCTAACTAACTTTAAATCTCACAACTTATAGAACTAGCTTACTTTTTTTAGATTTCAATTAAGAATTCTATTTTATAATATACTTTATAGCTAAGAAATAATCCAATATAGTATTAATATTTAATTTCTATAAAAAAAGTATTATTATAATACTTAGACTACTATTTAAAAAGTTAATTAAAAAGGAGGTTAAGAATATTATTACTAATAGTATTATAAAGATTATCTAATATAACCCTATTTTCTATGAGAATTATAAGTATTTCAAGTCTTATATTATTAATAAAATTAAGAATAAAAATACTAATAAGATATATGAGAAATCAAGACTTATAATCTAAAGTTTTAAAAATAATAGCAAGTTTGAAATATTAATATAATTACTAATGATTTAATAAAGTAGTTAGTAGTTAATTTTAACTATAGTTCTAGTACTCCTTTAGTATACTAATATAATAATATAGTTTTATAATATTATATAAGTTTATATTTAAATT
>QAPF01001208.1:0-12636 GCA_004367935.1 Colletotrichum sidae | reverse complement strand
TTATTATTATTATTATTATTATTATTATTATTATTATTATTATTATTATTATTATTATTATTATTATTATTATTATTATTATAAAATAGAGAGAAAGCTAGTCTATAGTCTATTACTTTCTTTTATCTATAAGACTAATCTTATTAAGATATACTAGTAGTATTATTACTAATATCAGTTAATATTATAAGTACTACTATAGTAAGTTTAATATATCAAAGCTACTACTATAGAGACTATTATATAGCTTATACTGATTTCTAGATTAGAGCTAAGTTTAAACTAAATATTATACTACTAGATTCTTTTTATTATATTTACCTATAGAGATATATATAGGCTATAGTATATTACTAGGTTTTTTATTATTATCGAGATTTAATACTAAGTATTATATAAAGCTACTTACTAAATAGGAGGCTAAATATATAATATACTATAGATACAATAATAATATATATATCTTTATAGCTATGAGTTATAATAAAGAGTTCTAAAAGATATTTTAATAAAATATATATTTAATAAAAATAATATAGTATTAGTCTTCTATTACTATTATATAATATCTATTATTTCAAGTAATATATCAAATTAAATGAATTATTTGAAAGTATATTAAAATATGAGACTTAAAGACGAAGTTTAGTACTAATCTATTTAAGATTTGAATAAAGTTTGTTAGAAGTCAAACTTAGAAAAAGAATTCTAATTATCTTTCTATTGAATATAAAGTATTTAAATATTTTATAAATAATATTCTTTTACTCTTAAAATCATAAAAGCTTTAAGACTAAGATTATAGTAGAAGAGATTTTCTATAGTATAAACTAATTATAAAACAAATATTATCTAAAATATAAATATATAAGTATTATTCTTAAAATTAAAACAGTATAGTAGAGGAAATAGAATTAGTAAATATAAGTTATATTAATTAAGTCTTAAATAATTAATACTATTTCTATAGATAATACTATATTTCAACAGTTGGAAATAAAGCTACATATAGTATATTAAACTATGTTTAGTTACATTTAATACATAGTACACTTTTCCTTCTATTTACATGCAATAATCCGTCGATTTCCTATAACGTCTCCGTTACAATACCAGGAATCCATCTGTATATCATTAGTCTTAACAACGGTCAACAGATTAGGCATCCTCGAGCCACGCAGCACGCTCGTTGCCCTGCGAGCCAAATTGAGGATGGACAGCCACACAAGCTACGACGAGGTATGTCAACGATAGCTGCCCTGCTTGTTTTGCATGATGCTAAGCCAGTTCGACTTCAGTTCTTCCGCAGATTGGCCGACCTTTTCGACCAGCTCAAGGCTAAAGGTCACGGCTCAGTATTCCTCGTCCAGAAGCGATGTAACATCCATACCGGAAGCCTCCAATGTTGCCAGCCTTCAGCCTGACAATTAGTCTACAGTATCTTACTCGCAAGACCTTTCCGCATCAAGCCCCGCCAATCTGTTTCCCGACCTCCGCCCCTCCAGGCCAATGCCCGTCCTCGTCCGCGCTACCAACGGCAAATCGACACGGCACAGAGACGAGAAAATCAAGATTTCTACGGTGGTTGACGCAGATGCCTTAGAGGGCTTCTATGCTCGCTATGCCGATATATGCAAATCAGGCATGGCAGCACTGAAGCCTAGAGACAGGAGTAAGAAGAAGGCCAAGGCGAGGAAGAAGAAGGGAGGATTTTCGACGACGCTACCATAATCGAAACACAATGTACAGCCGGAGCAGCGAGTACTATCCACTCAATTTATCAGTCCGCGATTGCTCTTTCAGCAAGCTGCAACGATAACATCTCGCACCGATGCGTCCTATTATGCTGTACAATGTTTATCTGGAGACAAATGTGAACAAAGAGAGCCTCGACGGCTAGCGCTGGTACACAAGGCCGACGGACAAATGTATCATCACTGAAGTGACTTTCCCCACTCGAAGGTATGCTCTTGATTATGGTTTCCACGCATCTATGTTGCTGTCTCTACTCAGCCTTTCGATTTCCCAAGTGGCCTTCCCTTGAAGAAGTCCGGATCGGTGCCGGCCATCGTTGGTAAACCTTGCGAGGGGTGCTTAACGCCTCTTCTCGCCCGAGACACAAGAACGATCTAGAACATTGTCTTTCCTGAAGTCCTCCAGCGTTACGCTGACGACCGCACAAGCGTCACATTCCCGTCTACGCAGCCTTCTGGGGCTACCAACGTACATGCAGAGGTTCTCTGGACAGCGATCGGCCTGACCAGTACCTTCGCAGCTGGCCAGCTTCCTGTTACATTCCCACTTCTTGCCGCAGTCAGGACGCCTGTATAGGTGAAGTTCGCATATGATGTTCGAGTTGAATGGTCGCCTGGAAAGTATTGAACTGGATGTTCCGTGAATAATACCAAATCAATCACACATTCACCATTGCGGTGAGAGGTTTCCTAATTTCTTCAGCGCTGTTAATGGGATATGCAGGTCTCGTGCACTTGATTATCCATGCCTTCGCAACTATCAAACTTCGGCGCTACCAGGAGTCACTCGAGAGCGCCGCTCGCCTCCTGCGACATTTTGTTGATGTGATGTCTCGTCCCAGCTTAGGCCAAACCCCGCATCTTGCGTCGTACGAACGAGCCTAAGCCGGTTCCCATGTGGTGGCCCGAGACAATTGCTTGCACCGTCCATAATTTTGCGATTTGGAACAGGAACTGATACTGACCAATGCTTGGCGGTCAATCCAAGCCACGATCCAAGAGGTAACAGTCGCGCCCACCAATCATCACGCCGCACCATTCCATAATCACCACCTCAACATGGAGATCACTCAGCCCGTCCCGTTTCAGCGGCTTTGACTCGGAAGTTGAATCACTTCTGTCGTGAAATCGTCGTTGGACTATTCCCTCACGATCCCTAATACCTTTCCGCATTGAGATGACTATGTTTCGTCGTTACACATTTCTTTAGGATTGCTGCAGACCTGATGCTCTGTTGGATGATCTACTGGCAAACGAAAGAATCGCGAGAATACATTTGTCTTACTCAAGAAGACCAAGTCGCATTTTGCAATTTCGAGACTGTAAGAAGGGTAAGGGGAAGGAGAAGAAAAAGACTTGGCGGCGCCAAGAACATGCTCTCCCAATCATTGAGAGAAGAAATCTATCGACCAACGGCAATGTAAATGACACCGTGTCGGCGATCAAGCCAAGCAGTCTTAGAAGGTAGAGATTATGTGCAAACCGCAGCTCCCACAATGTACACCTCGTCCTTACATAATCTGATCTTGAGTCAGACCAGCATGAGCATCCGTCTCCATGCTGTCACCGCCTCCGGCCGCGTTGAGGTATCGAACAAAGCTCAGCCCAAGAGGGCGGCCACCATACTGATAGCCTTGGAATTTGGCTATGGCAGTTTCGGCAGTTTCGGCAGAGTCGAAACGTACCACACCGGTGCCGCGGGAGCGTCCACTGGGTTCATATTGTATTTCGGCCTGTTCGACTTTTCCGATCGTGGTGAAGAGCTCAACTAGGTCCTCGTTACTTGTAGACCAAGGCAGCTATGGCGGGGTCAGTGGCGGTTCTATAGGGTTGCGAGGGTATCTTACATTGCGCACATAGATCGTTTCGCCGCGCTCGGTTCCGGCAGTAGCGAAGTCAGTGAACGGGTTTGGTGGGACGGAAGGCGCACTACCAGCGTCGTAGCCACTGCCGCCGCCGCCTCCACCTCCAGCGAAGCCGCCGCGGCCATAGCCGCCGCCGAAACCGCCACGGCCGCCATTGAAGCCGCCGCGGCCGTATCCCCCGCCAAATCCACCCCGCATTCCGCCGAAGCCGCCGCGACCACCAAAACCCATAGGACCTCCGGCGCCGGCAAATCTGTCTTCGCGCACTTCCAGCAAACGGCCCTGCCAGTCGTACCCATGGAACTGCTGAATGGCGTTGCGGGCATCTTCGGGATTCTCAAAAACGACGATACCAGATCCCTTGGGGCGGCCGTCGGGACCGAGATGTACGTCGGCGCGGATAACGACTCCATTACGGGCTATCATCAAGTTAAGCTGACTTATTTACTCCAAGCATCAGACGAGTGACTTACCAGCTTGCCTAAAAAGATCCTTGAGATCCTGCCAGCCAACGGTGTATGGCAACTAGTCGGAAGATTAGCTAATTTGCAATCCAAACCCCAAGAAGACGGGCACTTGGGAGGACAAACATTGGCTACAAAGATTTGTCGGCTACCCCCGGTGCTGTAGCTACCGGGGCCGCCACCACCGAATCCGCCGGGATGCATTCCGCCTGGGCCCCCGGGACCCCCGGGACCCCCGGGGCCGCCGCCAAAGCCGCCGCGATTGGCCGTGGCGCCGATGAAGCGCGGTTCAGCCTCACGGTCCTGGTAATCATACCGACATTAGTCCTCGGGCCGGTCAACTGGTCAGCCACATTGCTTCGAGCAC
Organism: Colletotrichum sidae; assembly: GCA_004367935.1. Taxonomy (NCBI): domain Eukaryota; kingdom Fungi; phylum Ascomycota; class Sordariomycetes; order Glomerellales; family Glomerellaceae; genus Colletotrichum; species Colletotrichum sidae. The sequence goes on along the minus strand of QAPF01001208.1, from coordinate 8,186 downwards.
TGCTTACCTCTCGAACATAGACAAGTCGGCCCATGAGATTCTGGTTGCTGAGGGTGGCCACAGCGTTTTGGGCTTGCTCCCGCGTCGCATATTCCACAATTCTGACAGCAAAGTCAATTTTGTTCGTACGTCTGATGCCTCAACCGAACAGACTTACCCGCATCCCTACATAGACCCATGGACACACGTCCCAACCCGTCAATCCAACAAGTCCATCAATAACCAGAGGGAAGAGACCACAAAGGAAAGCCAGCCATAGACTACGTGTAGACGCCCACCTTCGACATTCCGTTTGGAAGTAATAGCACGTCGGCGAAGAGAACCTCTCCGGCTGGAGGAGGCGGGTCAGCAACTCAGCCTTCTAGGCGTTGGGTCGGGTCACGTACCCTGTCGCATGAAATCTTTGAGGTGATGCCATTTGACGTCGTAGGAAAGGTTGCCGACGTAAACTCGACGGTCCTGCTGCGACGTTTCCCGAATGCTGCTCATCATTTGCTCTCTAGCGGCTGCGCGATCTTCGTAGGATCGATGTTGGGGTGCTCCTCCGTACCCAGTGCTAGATCCTCCAGATGGAGCTCCGGTTCCAGTCATGGGGGAACGATCTCTTCTTCCGCGGTAGTCGTCTCTGCTGCGCGATCGACTTCGAGGGGAGAAAGAGCGACGCCTGGGGCCGTTGGTTGGACTACGTGAGCGTCCACGCCGGGGGGACCGAGATCTCTCCCGCTGGCACCAGTTAGCATGGGGTGCCAACATAGCCACTGGTCCGAAGACAGCGGCACCGTTCTTGCCGGTTGATGGTAGTGGGTCGAACAATGCAGCCCGTGGAGCACAATGGGCGGGAAGATAACAGACGAAGTGGTGTTGGTGACAGATGCGAAGCTGCATGTACGGGAAGTAGGCGCAGCTTGACTTCGCGCGACCCAAACTGTGTCGAAATCGGCACGGGAAACGTGGACAACCTGGTGCGCTCCTGCCCAAGAGCTTGTTCGTCGGTGGTGCCGGTAGCGCGAGCCCTGGTGCCTACCAAACCTTGGGCGGAGGCGCACCTAATCGGTTGACTCAAAGATAGGACAAAGTATGCAGTTACTTACAGGTCGATAGTTGTCGCCGGAGTCAGCTAAGGAAGGCTAGGTTAGTTTACAGCCGAAATCAGGGAGTCGTCAAAGGGTCTGTGAGAAGGAAGCAAGAGAACACAAAATCAGGATGGAACGAACGATGAAGAAAGGGTACCACGGGCGATATTTGGACAATTCGAAGGGTGGGCAGGGAAGTGAACAGACGTGGAAAGAGGGGGGTAATGTGATAAAGGCACGGCACGGGTCCGGTTACGGGATCGGGTACAGAGTTGTGGGGATGGCACGGGACAGCATGCACCAGCAGCACCAGCAGGCAGGCAGGCCATCTGGTTTTGCCCGAGGGATGGAGGGTACGATGCGGGAGCCTTGGTATAGGGTAACAGCTCTCCGGCAACCCTGTTGGCCGCACTTTTGCCTGGGAGGAGTGAAGATTGAGTGTACGGGCGGACTCGGCTGGGAGGCCGGTAATAAACACGCCCTTGCGACCCGGAGGACCTTGTTGGGTAGGTATGAATACCAAAGTACCCGAAGGTCATACTGTGCGTGCATACGACGTGAGGGAGGGGATGAATACGTGAGGGAGGCACGCGAGGGGGTGGGATGCAACAAATTATAGGATGGGGCACAGCGGCACCTTGAAGCATGGCAGTGAACGAGGAACAGCCTGCATTTTGTCCGCACAAGGGGTAGATGTCAGGTAACGATGGGTGACGGACAAGTGTGACGGGCGAATAGATGGAAATGGGAAGCGTTTCGAGAGACAGGGTGATGAACGTGATTCGGCTGGGCTGAGCGCGAGCATGGAGGCAAAGCCAGTGACTGTTCCTGGAGGTGGGGTGGGCTACCGACTACATATCGGCGCCGATCAAAGCGATGTTGAGACTCAACAGCCCAGGCTGAGAATGGCCGCACAACTGGCTAGAAGAGATATGAGGATGGCCGCTAGAGAGGGCGCTGAAGCAACGTGCCGACTTGACATAACAATTGCTGCGGGATGAGGCTGATGATGTACCGAGGAAGAGACACCGCGTGCTCGTACACCTGTATCGACTCACTGGAGTCCGCAAAGGTAAGCAGGACCTGCGCGCAGGCGGGACGTAGCACACAGTGACGGCCACGAGCCAAGGCGCGAGAGAGAGGTGGCCAGGGAGACGCCGGTTGGCGGCAATGCCAGACGCAGATGGCGATAGAGCGGACCAGATAGGATAGGTTGAGGCGACAAGCAAACGGATAAGGACCAGGACCAGTAGGGACTAGCGATATGGTGGAATTGCAGAAGTGGGAGACGACGATGACAACGACATCGTAGAACAACAGTTGGAAGAGGAAAGGGAGGCAACGAGGTAGAGAATAGGAGATTGCATCAATAGGATACAATCGCATAGGTGCGTCAAAGATGAAGGGAGGAAGGATTAGACTTACCCATGGCTTGAAGACGACTCGTGTGCGATTGAGAGGAATATCAAAAATGTGTTGAATCGAGTGCACGCAACACTTGGTGCGCTGCTGCTGAAATGGGTTGCGATTCGGTACGAAAAGATATGACGCGTGTGTGCACGCGTTGCGGTCGGTGTCGGGGGACAAATCAGGCAGACAGTGATGGAGGAACAGGTAGTAAAGCAGACGCGGGCAGGCGACAAGGGAAGACAAGACAAGAGGAGGCGGCTTGGTACCTACCAATCGTAGTTGGTGACTGGCTGCGGTGCTGGATTGTGCCTTACGTAATTTCATAGCAACCACACATGCCTAAGGTACCTGTCTAGGTGGCGTGAAGTGCCTACTTGGGAGGGGACAAGGAAAGTACTTGTTATGTCAGCCCCTCTTCAACGAATAGCTAGGTAGGGTAAGTAGATAGTTGTATAAAAGAGTAATGAGTAAGTATATATATATATATATTGATATTATATATATATAGAAGACAAAATTAAGTATGTGATTAGGATAACTAAACATAGCTTTATATATCGTATAAAGCTTTCTTTTACCTAATTTCTATAGTATAACTATAGAAGATCTACTAACTATCTAGAGGTTTATTAATAAAAGTTATATTTCTTAGCGTTTTAATTTCTAGAGTCTTACTTATGTTTTGAAGATACTATTAATAAGTTAGTAATAAATTCAACTTTATTAAATTAATACTTTTTACTATCTTATTATAAATTATCTTTCTTATAATTTTATTCTACTTATCAAATCTAAATCTTGAGAATAGTATAATATTAAGAATATTATTATTAATTTAATTACTTTTACTCTATATCTAGAATAGTATCTAAGTTCTTTACCCTATATATAGATTGAACTATACGTTTTACCTAATAATAATACTTATACTAATATTAGCTTATAACTAGTTAAAATAGGAATTAAATTACTTATTATTATAAATAATTATACCTCTAGCTCTAATATTTAATCTTATAGTAATAGAAGACTTTATAGTAATAACTAGAGAGAATATTATTAAAGCTAAAACTTAATATATATAGCTAAAACTTATTATTAAAGTTATAAGATTGAAAATCTTTTCAAATTTCTTAAAAATAGAATAAAATAGAATATCTATAAGAATTAGATATTCTATAATTTATTCTTCTTCTATATCTTTTATAATAGAATTAAAATTCTCTTAAAATCTATATAGTTATTTATTATTAGAAAAATATATTATAAATATAGTAATATTTACTTATAATTCTTATAATTAAAGCTATTAATTTATTAATTTAAGTCTTAATAAAATTATCCTAAAAGCTATAATTAATAAGTAGCCTATAGATATTTGAAAAATAATGATCTAGTTATTCTATAAGCTGCTATATTAAACTTATATTTTTAGAGACTAGGTCTTAATTAGATAATATCTTAATATTAATATATTATTATAATATTAATTATTAGATACTTTAGAATACCTTAGTAATATAATTCTAAAAACTTTAGAAACTATTAAATTATACTAGAATATCTATATCTATATAATTGTTATTAATATATTAATTAAATTTAAGTAATATATTAAGACTACTGATCAATAAGAATAAGCTAAGTCTCATTATACTTATATAGAAATTGTAAATTAGCTTATATTAATAGTAGAGAACCTTTTTATTCATAGTATAAAGTCTTATCTAAAAAATATATAAAGCTTGATCTAAAAGATATTAAGATTATAGATATTAAGATTATAATAAAGATTTAAATAAAATGCCTATAGTTAGTAATAATTAAATATCTTGAGATATTTAAATTATATATAGCTATAAGGGTGTAAAGATATGAAATTATTATAGAAGGAGGTATTAGTTATTTATTATCTATAAAAAGGTTGACATAAGATAGATATATTAACTACTATAGTCATAAGGGGTTGAGCTTTAGATTTATTAGAAGCTAGCTATAGTAATTAATCAGGAGATAGGAAGGCTAAAGTTATACTTCAGGTGGTAATATATCTACTAATAGTTATAGTAGAAAGTAAGCTATTAGCCTTTCTTATATTATTACTAATCTATTATTGATCTTTTGTTTTAGAAATCTAAAAATGTTATAAATACTTCTATCATTTTATATTTAGCTTTTTATTAAGTTTTATTAAGATTTCTAAGCTTAATATAGATTATATTCTTCAATTTAATTCTTCTCTAGTATATTCTTTAGTATTTGACTTAGTTTAATATATAAGTATAAGTAATAAACTTATCAACTTTATAATCTGATAGTAATCTTATAATATATCTTATTATAAAGTTATTTATTGAGATATGAATTATATTAATACATTTCTATCAAATTGCTTATCATACTTATGAATTAATAATATATATATACTACATTGCGATATATAATTATATTATCTTATTATTAATAATTTCATGACTTTTCTTTTTATATTTAGTAAATCACTAAGTATTTTCCTTTAGATCCAGATTGAATTATAAGTTTAAGTCAAAATTAGTATTTATATTAATAGTAATTCGTAATTAGTTTAAACAGTAATAATATTACTTAACATTAAGAATAACTATACTTCTAATTCTAATATATTGTTTTATAGTAGAAGAAGAGATTATATCAATAAACCTTATAGTATTATACTCTAATATTAGTAAAATAATAATATACAAGCTAATAATTCTTTTATTTCTATAAAGACTATACTTGTATTTCTAAGATATATATTCTAGGGATTCTCTAGGAAATCCTAAAGGAAATTGTAAAGAAATCCTATATGAAATCTTAGTAGTTTCTGGTAGAAAATACTAGTAATATTCAATAGAAAATTCTAGTAATTTCTATTAGAAAGTCCTAGTAATTTTTAATAAAAAATACTTATAAATATTAACTAAGATCTTAAGCTTTCTATAATATTTCAAAGTATATAGAGAAAGTTTAATTAAAACTAAAGTTTAATGTATATGGTTAAAAGTTATCAATAGAATTATAATACTTATATTTCTTATTTCATCTTTTAAAAGAGATATAGAATAAAATGTAAAAAGCTAGATGTTTTGAAATCTGTTATTACTTTATATTTATTTATTCAGTATAATATCTAGGATCTCTTTCAAGATTAAATAAAAAGTAATTATAATATGAATGTAGAGTAAATATAGTGATATTTATCTATAGACTTGATAGTTACAAATATAGTTATTCTCTGATATTTTAGAATAATATTATAAATACTAATTTTGATAAATAGAATATATTTCATAGTCTATTTATTTAGAAGGAAATCATACAGTCATCTTATAACATTCTATACAAAACTAAAGATTTATTAGTAAATATTATTATTATTACTATAAATATGTTTATTGTTAGTTACACTATACCGTAAGGTATATAGTAACTATATATACTACTATATATATAGTAGTATATCTTCTATATTCTATTAGTAATTAGTACTAAATATCTAGTGCTAACTATAGCTAAATATATAGTAATTAGTAAATATTTACTATACTATAGATTTAGAACTTTATATAATACTATATATTATATAATATAGGAATAATAATAATAAATAACTAAAATACTACTTTATACCTATAAAGTAAGATTATATATAATATTATCAGTTGCGCTATACTATAAAGTATATAGTAACTATATGTATTACTATATATATAGTAATATGCCTTCTACACTCTACTAGCAATAAATACTAGATATCTAATACTAGCTATAGTTAACTATATAGTAATTAGTAAGTAATTATTATACTATAGATCTAGAGCTATATATAATACCTCATATTATATAATATAGGAATAATAAGAATAAATAATTAGAATACTACTTTATACCTATATAGTAAGATTATATATAGTATATACTACCCTCTAGATAAATTAATACTAACTAGTAGTTAGCTTTTTATTTACTATATAGGTATAAAGTAGTATTCTAATTATTTATTCTTATTATTCCTATATTATATAATATGAGGTATTATATATAGTATACATTGATTTCTAGAAAAATTAATATTAATTAATAGTTAACCTTTCTATTATATTAGTATACTATAAGTTAGTAAGACTTCTTATAATAAAAGAAGTAATTATAAAATACTATATTTAAAATCTATATAAGATATAAGATTATAAGATTTATTATTTAGATACTTTAGACCTTCTTTATCTTAAGACTTTACTAGGAGCTTCTAAATTATATACTAATTCCTTATAGATAGTTATCATTATAATACTAATAACTATATTTAATTTAGTTTTAAAGTAAGGTATTTTTAATAGTTACTATTAAGAGGCTAATAACTACCCTTAGTTTTTACTTATAGAAATATATTTAGTAAATATAATAAACCTTTTTTAAACTATTATTAGAACTTTAATATTAGAAATTTATAAATTTTCTAGTTTTAATCTCTTAAGAAATCTATATAACCTCTTAAAAACTCTTTTAATATTTTTTATTTTTATAATAATATATCAATTAACCCCTATAGGTAAAACGCTTATTCTAAGTATACTTATACTTATAATAATAATACCCTTAAGTGTTTCTATTTCTATAAAGTTCTACTAATATTTCAAATTAATACTTTTTAGTTAAATCTTTAATCTTAATTATAAGAATATTATAGATAGAGATTTTATAAAAGTTTCTATTTATATAATATATTAAGTAGCGTTCTATATATATATAAAACTCTATAATTTAGAATTCTTTTAGATATTTAAAAGTAATTTTAAAGATTAACTTCTAATAATTTAGTAACTTATTAGTTTCTTTATAATATGCTATTTTAAAGACTACTTTATAATATATAGCGTTAAAATTAATATAAATAGTAATTAAATCTTTATAATATTATACCTACTATCTTAATTATAAAAGTTTACTTTATAGATTTATAGGGAGTTTTAAGAAATTCTAAAATACTATATTAATCTTAAGAATATTTTTAAAAAATACCTTAAGTAAGTTAAGAACTTTATATTGAAAAAATTAGACTTTACTTTATCTTCTTATAATATTTAATTTAAACTTAAATATATAATACTAATAATATTTTTATAATAAGAAGTTAAAAGAAATACTTATAGTTAATCTAAATAGCTTATATACTTATAGTATAAAATAGAAGACTTTTATTATAATAAATAGTCTTACTAGCTCTTTATTTAACTATTTTAAAGCTTTTTTAATACTAAAAAGAATATTATAAGTATACTTTATACTTTACTTCTACTATTCTTTTTAATAATATTTTAACTGAATATACTATAAACTTTATAAAGCTATATAATAAGAGTATAAAATATAGTAGAAACTTATATAATATATTTAAAACTAAGATCTATATTTTTAATAATTACTATTTTAAATTTAATATTTTATATAATACATAAACTAATATATTTTTAATTATAATAAAAGATTAAACCTTTAAATACTATTTTAAATACTTAAATAACCTTAGCTTTAACTTATAATTTAAATAAATAATTTATTATATTAAAAACTACTTTAAAAATAATAAATATTAATAGTTATATTTCTCTAATTAGTAAAATATTATATTCCGAAGTATTATAACTAAGAATTCTAAGAAGAATAAAAAAGAAGCTTTTA
>QAPF01001207.1:0-12145 GCA_004367935.1 Colletotrichum sidae | reverse complement strand
TTAGTAATAATTCTAAGTACTTTAAATATATATTAGAAGTAGCTTATTAGATATTATTTTATCTTTTTGAAAAAGTATATATATTGAAATCTATAGTAATTATTAGCTAATAGTCGGGAAGGCTTAAGATAGTATTATTAAGTAAGATAACTTAAGGTTAGAAATATTATATTATTATATACTATCAATATAATATTATTATAATTTAAAGATCTAAAGTAATTATAATTATAACGGTTAGTATAAGGTGGGTTAGAATATAAGTCTTAGCCGGATGCTAAATATTCTCTATATGAAGCAAAAGGCTTAAAGAAAGAGAAGTTTCCTAGATTAATACTTATAATATTAATAATCTAACTTTAAACTTTAAAGATCAAATGGTTATAAATAAAATTAATAGGACTAATGAAAATATTAATACTAAAAAATATAAAAGAGAAAAAATAACTCTAAATTTAATTAAATTATATATACTCTAAAAGAAAGTATTAAATAAAATAAACTTCTTAAAAAGAATAGAAGAATATATCTTAAATAAGAGAGATATTATTAATAATAAAATAAGGATAGAAATGCTAATTATAACCTGAAATTATAATTTCTAAGTATTCTTTAAATTAGAGTTATGAAGTATACCCTTGAGCTTAGGAATACATAAAGGAAATACTAATTATAACTTCAAATTATAATTTCTAAGTATTTTCCAAATTAGAGTTATTGAGTATCCCCTCAAGCCTAGGAATACATAAAGAGAATAGTAATATAAAATTACTAAATAAAATATATCAATTAAGATATATTAAAAAGTTAATAAGAATAATAAATATATCATTATTAATTACTTCAATCTTAATAGGATTAAACTATAATTAAAATATTAGTAACAACTGAACATTTTTATTATACTAGAAGTTAATATATAGAATCTATTTTGTTGATATATACTACTGATAAGTATGAAAAAATAATTATTAAAAATATTTATATATAGGAGAAGAAAGAAACTAATAAGTAAAAGAATAATAAAAGGATTATTTATAGTATTTAAAAATCAAATAGATAATAATTTTGAAAAGAGCCAACTGAATACTCTTACTAAAATTAGTATGAAAAATGTTTAAATATATAATAGATTAAAATAAATTTATTATAATGAATTACTTCGTTTATTTAAATACTTTAGAAACTATTTTCAAAATATTTACTTATTCCTATTTATAATAACATACTATTTAGAATAATTTATGAAATATATAGTTATTTCTAATAGTTCTACTATTAGGAGGGTATATAAGAATACGTATAATATAGAATCTATTAGATAGATATACTAATATTATATAAAGTCTAACTATTCTATTTATATATATTTAAATACTTTATTCTAGTTTGAATAGATTATACTTTTCAATAATCTATATTAAAACTATATACCACATTATTTATTTATTACAAATTTCTAATAAAAGAATATATATTTTCAAGTTATATAGTTTAAAAGTCTTATAATAATATTATATTATAGTATAAAGACTTTGTAGTAATTTGCAAACCTGAGGAAATCATAAATATTCTTTAGTAACCTGAAAGGTAATTAATTAGTGATAACTTCTAACTACTCTAAACTATATAAGAAGCTCTTTCTGGTTGATATAATAAACCTGATATATTTAATTATTATAATAGAGAATTCATACTTCTTAAAGTCTAATTCTAGATTTATATTAATAAGACGTCTAAATATTTAACAGATCTTTTCTTTATATTTCTATTAAATACTATTAATATACAAAAACATATTATTCATCTTTATTATAATACAAATATTTACGAATTACTATAAATAACTATTAATATATTATTAGAATATAATAAGAATATTAAGAAGCCTAAAAGAAAATATTATCTATTTCAAGGAATTATAACATATTAAGAAGACTGTTTTCTCTTGATCTACTTTATTAACTCTAATTTTAAAAATTGTAATGATAATATTAAATCTAGCATACTAATAGGTTATAGTAGCTTTCTAGAAAGTTTATAATATAAGAAAGAGGGAATATTAATTCTTTTATATAATTATATTAAAGGCTCTATAATCTGTATAGAAGTATATCTTTCTACTTAATCTATTTATAAAAAGGACTAAAGTATTAATAGAAAGGCTACTTATTTTAATAAATTCCTTATTAAATAAGTCTTCTAAAGTCTTCTTAAGTATTAGAAGTTCTTTATATAATATATTATGAAAGAAGTCTTGTGAGAAGTTAGTATTTTGTTATTGATTATTAGGAATTAGTAAGATATAATAATCTATTTCTAATTAATTAGAAAATAGTTAATATATTATCTCTAAATAGAGGAACTCTAAGAATCCTTTTAGAATATTTATAGTAATATAATCCCTTAAGTCTACTTCTATTTTTAGAATTAATACTTTCTCAATATTTATGAGACTAATAGATATAACTTAATAAAAGCTTAATCTAAGAATCCTTTTAAAATATTTATAGCAATACAATCCCTTCAGTCTACTTCTATTTTTAGAATTAATACTTTCTCAATATTTATTAGACTAATAGATATAACTTAATAAAAGCTTAATATTTTATTAATATACTATATAGTATACCCGCTTGACGTAGTAGTTTAATATCTAGTTAGCCTTTACTATTTTACGGCAAGAGTAGTAGGTTTGAATTTTTATAGTAGGTAAGTATAACTAGTAGTTATAAACCTTCTAGTTATATAAACTAAGTATAATAACTACTACTAGCTATTAGTTCTTACTAGTAACTATTAATAGCTAGTAACTATTAATAACTAGTAATTGTTAGAACAAATAGATATATAGGTAAATCGATAGTTAAGTTATTACTATAGATAACTATAAAATCAGGAGAAACGTAATATGATAAAAGTAGTTTTCTCAACATGAGGATTTATTCAAAATATTCATAATAATAATAGTTAAATAGAGGGAGAAATAGTGATTTGATTAATAGTATAATTAATTATTTCTAACTATTATTTATAGAGATATTAAGGTTTTTATATAGAAGGTTTATTTTAGAGTTCTAGCTATACTGCTAGAGTTCTAGTTATAGTTATAATATATAGGCTACTATAGCTATAATATATAAGGTATTATACCTATAGTATATATACCTTGGTATAGCGCATAGACTACTATAGCTATAATATATAATATATTATAACTATAATATATAGAGTGTTATAATTATAGTATATAAAGTACTATAACTATAGTATATATACTTTAGTATAATATATAAATTACTATAACTATAATATATAATATATTATAACTATAGTATATAAACTAAAGTATAATATATATTATAGTATAGCTATAGCATATTAGCTACTATAGCTATAGTATATGAGGTGTTATAACTACAGTATATATAGCTTGAACTACTTCTAGTATTCTATAAAAGAGTAAACCTCTATACCTTTACCTTATTTACTTAAGAACCACTAGGGGTAAAAAGGTAAAATAAGTATGTATTTATAGAGCGATTTTTATACGATTTATTCGTATAGAAATATCATACAACTTCTTATTACTTCTACTAGAATAATAGAAATAGAAGTTCTTTATATATTAGAATAAATTTAATTTTCTTATTACTTCTACTAGAATAATAGAAATAGAAGTTCTTTATATATTAGAATAAATTTAATAGTTTTAAAAAGACGTTTTAGTAAATAGTTACTTTAGAGTTAAAATAGTTTTATAAGTTATAGATTATAACTTCTATTTAAAAAGTATGATATTAGATAAACTACTAATTAGTTCTTTTAAAGACTAAAAAAGGGGTATTTTCAGTAGATATTTTAATAATAATGATATATTAAATTTACATAATATATACCTTTAGTCTAATAGCTTCTTAGTATTATAAGACACTTAATTATTATATATAATTAGGGAGTAAAATCTGGTATATATTATATATATCTAAATGTAGTTATATATATTATATAAAGCTTTATTTTAAGTAGTTTAAATAAGTTGAAGCCTATAGAGATAGTACTAACGCCTGAGGTTTAGTTAGTATAAAATCTACCCCTTAAGCGTATTATTCCTAATAGTAATAGCCTGTCTTCTACCTACTTAATAAGATTAATAGAGAATATTATGTAGATATCTATAGGCATATCTAATATAATATTTAGTAGGTTTAGTATATTAATAACTTAATATTTAGAAGCTATTTAGTTAAGGCTCTTATTTAGCTAATTTGTCTTAATATAGTATAGTAATAGTTATATCCTATCTCTAGTTTGGAATTTCCTAGCTATTAATTATATCTTATTAGTATTTATTTTATCATATTATTATATATATATTATGACTACTTAAGTTAAAACAATACTATTTGTAAGGTGAGATAAAAGTACTAAAATCTATTTTAAGTTAGAATAAGTAGTTTATTCTACTATTTAAGAGTATAAGATAAATATAATATCAAATCTATTTAGAAGTGTATTTAAGTTAATCCTAATAGCTAAAGAGTCTTTACTATTTAATACTAATTAGAATATAGTAATATAAGCTAGTTAGTCTAGTTATGAGAAAGTAATATATTTTTATAGGAATATTTAAGTTTTAGGTATTACGCTTTCTATTTTACTATTTATCTAGGAGTAAAATAATATTCATAATAATTATTATATTTTTATTAATTAGTATAATATTATCTTAAAAGTACTAACTTAGTTTAAAATAGAATTAGTAAAATTAATATTGGGAAGGTCTAGAATTACTATTAAGTATTCTAAAACCTTTCTATATAAGTTTTAATAGTTATACAAATTATAGCTTCTAATTAGATATATTTCAATAGTTAATTTATAATTACTATTAGGAATCTTAAGTTTCTTTTTCTAATAGATAGTAGCTTTATTATAATATTAATAGAGATCTATAATTAAAATCTACTAGGATTTAGTAGGGGTTATAATAAGTTCTAATAGTATTTATAATTATTATATAAATATTAGTAGATATTATATATTTAGATGAAATATGTAATATTTCTTAATATGCTATTCTAATATTAGTCTTATAAGAATATTATAAATATTAAGTTAGTATTAAGATAACTTAGGATTAAAGAGCTATAGATTATTTATAGAATTATAGTTATTGGTAATTTATACTTAAGGATTTAGATTAAGCTTTAGTATAATAAAGTATTCTTTCTCCCTATTATATAATTAGCAACTTATATTTATATCAAAACTTCTATTAGAAATATTATTACTATTTAGTAGACTATTTTTAGGCGGATTTTATATATTAGTATTATTATAATTATCTAGTTCTTTAGTATTACTAATAAAGTGTTTTAGAATATAGTATGTTTATTTATTAATATATCAATAGTATATTAATAAGTAGCTTTTATCTATATAGCTTCCTCCTAGCTTCTTTCTATTTATATTTTATAAGTTAGGAGTATTAAAAAAGGCTTACTTTTATCTTTAAAGTTAACATAAAGAGGTTAAAGGATTTATATTAGGATCTTTAGTTTTATTATATTATTTTAGTCTTATGAAGAGGGAGTCTTAAGGCGTTTGATAAGGTAATTTAAATAGTGTTTTAAAATAAAGTTAAATTTTAATAAGATGTCTACCTACTTAGTATATTACTTTAAGATAAGTTTAAAATTTATAATATATTCTAAAGTCTTATAGTTAGAAAGAATACTAAATAGTTTTATTATATTTCATAATTTTACTAATTATATTTTTAGATATAATATAACTATTAGTAGTTTTTTATTATAAATAGTATAACTGTATTAGATAGGAGTAAGTTTAATTAAGTAATAAGTAACTAGCTATAATATATTATTTCTATCTTTTTATAAGAAGTAACTATTTAATACTACTCCTAAGTAATCTGTTTTAATAACTATATATCATTCTTAATCTTATTAGGCTATAATTAGTTTTAAGATAAGTATAAGCTTGAATGTCTTAAATACCTATTAATATATAGTATTTTGATATCCTAATAAAATAGTATTCTTTTCTATATAAACTATATAAGGGGCTTTATTAAGCTAGAGAAGTAGTTAACTAAGTTATAATAGAAGTTTATAAAACCAAGGAAGTTTTAAATATTATAAACATTCTTAGGTACTTCTTATTTTTATATAGTTTTAATTTTTTGAGAGTTATAATAGCCACCCTCTCCTGCCTTACAAATAAGCCTAAGGTATGTAGCTTACTTTATAGAAAGTTTATATTCCTTCAGGTCTAGGTATAAACTAGCCCCTTATAACTACTTAAAGACTTATATAATTTTATCTCTATAGTTAATTTTTAATTCATAATTATAGATAAGGATATTATTTAAATAAGTTATAATAAAGTTATCAAGAATACTTTAAAGTATATTATGAATTCAATACTAAAGTACTATAAGTATACTTATTAGCCTAAAGAAGATAACGAATTATTAAAATAAGTTAAAATATGTCTAAAAAGTAGTTTTATATTTATTTCTTTTTATTATATAAATCTTATAAAAAGCTATGTAAATAGTAACTTTTATAAATTATATTAGTTTAGATAATAAGTATAGGGTTTTTCTACTTAATAGTAGGGTATAATAGTTATAAATATTAATAGTATTAAGGATATAATAATTTATATAAAACTATTATTTTCCTCTAGACTTTTTAATAAAGAAGATAGACGTCTTAACTATCAATAAACTTATTTAAATTTAACTTTTATCTATGAAGTCTATAATTTAGTATTAGATCTTGAAGAGATTTGTCTTTAGTATATTATAAAGTAGTTTTTATAATAGGTTTAGCTTTACTTTATTTAACTTTTTCTTTAGATATATATAGTAGTTAAATGACTTCTAATAAATTAGGAGGCTAGAGGTTTTATCTTTATTGAATAAGTTGATAATAAGAGTATAGATAGCTAGTAAGGTAAGTATTAGCTATTTTAGGGTGATTAGTAATATGACTACTAGGGTTATATTGATTTTTATTAAAGTAGTTGCTAATTATTCATATTCCTTTTTTCTTAAGTTAAAAGATATTGTAGTTAGTATTTTGATAGGATTTATAAATCTGTTTATATATATCTCTCTTAGTATATTACTAATAGTCTGGATAGTAAGACTACTAATTATATCTATTTTTATTTTATTCTTTATAGAGTTTAGAATAATCTTTTAGTATTATAATTATAGCTTCTTAAGGATAGTTAAGTATATTATTCTTAGGGTTATATAGAATAAGGTTTTATATATCTATCTATTAAGATTAGTATATATTTTAGCTATTTTAGTAATATAAGTTTCCTAGTCAGTATTTAAAATAGTATCTGATTAGTTTAATTATAGTAATATAATTAATATCAAGTTTCATTCTTCTATAAACTTCTTCCTAACCATGTTATAAAAATTACAATTAACTATGTTATAATAATTGTAATCATTATGAATTTAGATAGAAACAAAAGATTTATTAATTATTAATATAAAGACAAAAAAAATAGCTTATCTATTTACTTCTATATTTCTTTAGTTTTATCTATTATTATATCACAATTCTTAGTAGCTATACTAATCTGTCTTTTAAGGAGGTTCTTTAGGGGCCTAGGTCTTTTCCTTATTATTTATAGTTCTTTTATATAACTATAAAATTTGAATATTAATATTAGAAGTTACTAGTAAGTAGATAAAGTATAATTTATATTTAGCACTAAAGTCGTTTTTAGTATTATCATATATATAAGTATTAACCTATATATATATATATAGATAACTAAAGAGTTTATTTAATAGGTTTTATATATCTTTATAGTAGGAATTAATTAAAACTTACTAGTTATAGCTATTTATCTATTTAGCTTCTAATTATAAGAGAGAATAGTATTATAGTAGTATTATGTTAGTATTAAGATAGTTTAGGCTACTTCTATATTTATTATCTATATATCTTTTTTCTAATTAACCATTAATTCTAATTAGAATAGGAATTATAGCTTACTATAGTTTTATAACTTTATAATAAGGATCTTAAGGTTTATTATTGTTATATAGTAGTATTAAACTATAGTATAGTAATATATCTAGTTAATATTATAGTTAATAGAAGTTATTTGAATTTAGTAGGAGAAAGTTAGTTAGAATATAGTTAAGTTAAATATCTCCTATTAAAGAGTATTTCTCTAAATAACTTATAGTTAATTTAAACTTAATAAAGAATTTAATAAATATCTATTTAAACTTTTAATATAAATGGTAAATCTTCTTAAAAGTCTAGGTATTAGAATAAGGGCTTTTATAGTATTTAGTAAAATATTAGAAGAAGATATTAATATTTTGATTATACTAAGTCTTTTATATTATATAAAAGTTACTAATTTATATTTAGACTTTAGATAATAAGTTAGTCTATAAGGACTATTAGAAGTCTTCTAACTTCTTAATAAAGATTTAATTACCTTCTAATTTATACTTTATCATTATCTTCTATATACAAAAGTAGAAAATCTTACTATTAAAAGAAGTATTAATAGGAAGTAGTTTCTTTTTTATATAAAATATTTATATTACTTATAGGGCTATTTTGTAGTCTTATTAGAATTATAAAAGAGCTTCTTAGAAGGATTGATTTTTATCTTTTATTCAATTAGTCTATTATTTATCTATTAGAAATCCTATTAAGGGTTTTATAATATTAATATCTACTATTATCTTTTACTATCTTCTGTTTTTTATATAGTTTACTATTTACTATTAAGTTAAATTTAAATAAGAAGTTTATCAATATTAGAAGCTAGTTATAAGAGACATTTTGATAGTATTTTAATAGTATTATAATAAATTTGAAGAGTTTATATTTAAAATGAAAATCGTGTATCAGATTCTAAGAGTAGTAGTTATATAGAACCTTAATAGTAATATTCTATATAAGCCTTAAGGCTTAGGTTTATAATAAAAGATTTAATTAAAATAGGTTAACTAACCAGTTATAAATATTATTTTCAACTTATTATAATAGCTATATATAGTATTATATTTATTCTTTTCTAATAGAAGTTTATCTTATAATATAGAACTTCTCTTTTATATAAGAAGAATTCTAAGTATATTATAAGAGATTTATTTTTTACTTTAAATTAATAATCTTTAATAGCAATTCTTTAGTCTTCCCTATATATATAACTTTTTAGAATTATTACTTTTCAGTCTTTTAATTATATAAGACTTTGATATTAAGGAATTATTATAAGCTTTCTTCTCTTTAAAGTAATATTATAATTAGAAGTCTTATATATTTTATCTTATAAAACTGATATATATTTTTAAGGAAACTAAAATATGATTTCTAAAATAAGAAAAAAAGACTTACTCTTTATATCAATTATAATCTTCTCTAGACATATGAGAAAGGTATAAATCTCTAAGGTCTTCCTTAAAATATTACTATTATAATATAAAAAACTGTTGAAAGCTATAGAATACTTCTAAATATTTTAGAATTCCATTTGATATCTTATATTTAAAAATATTTATATAGAGATTTCTTTATTAATCTTAATATAAGTAAAGATATATATTATATTATATTATTAAAACCTGAGGTCAGAATATATAATAATTATAATAAATATTTCAAGTAATATTTCTATTAGTATTACTATATAAATATTATATTTATCTTTAAACTACTAATTCCTTCTTATAATTAGATAGGTCTTTAATTTTAATAGTTATTTATACTTATCAAGTTTATGAATATAGACTTAGTAATATTTGAAGATTATTAAACTTCTTATAATTAATTTATTAACCTTAATCTATAATTATAAAATATAATAATTCTTAAGATATACTTCTTTAGCTTCTTAAAACCTTGAAATTAATAAGTAAATATCTTTAAAACTTATATCATTCTTTATATAGTTTAAATATTCTTCTTAGTTTATAAACTATTAGTAAAAGATGAGAAGGAAAAGTAACTCTTATTAATATATATCTTTAAAACTTAAGAATATTATATTATATTAAAATAATTAGAATCTTCTTATAAATATATAAAATCTTTCTTTAATTTATTCTAAATATTTTAAACTACTTAAGAATAATAAGTAACTAACTAAGTAATTAGAATATTACTTGTATTTCTTTATCTTTATCTTATATATTAATAGTATTATTACTATATAATCTAAACTATTTATCTTAATAGGATTCTTAAACTAATTAGATTTCAAATATCTATTTGAAAAGTTAATTTGTCTCATATAAACTCTAAAATCTCTTTTTATATACTATATCTTAATAAAAAAGACTATTTTAAAGGATACTTATAAAGTAAATTTTATTATAAATAGGGTTTATAACTACTCCCTCTTCTTATATTCCCTTTTTAATATTTCTTTAAAAGCTACTATAAAACTTATAAATTCTATAAAAAGGAAGATGAATAAGTTAAGATTTTAATCTTACTTTAGAATATGTAAATTTCTCTCTAGAACTTTAAATACTTACTTACTTAATATTTAATCTAATTAAAGACTATTTAGTAATTCTATCTATTTCTTTATTAATATCTTACTTTATAAGTCATCTCTTTAATTATTCTATAAATTCAATAATTCTTTTTTAAATTTCCTTAATGTTAATCTATAACATTATATATATAAACTCTTTGAAATTATTATTAAAAAGGTTATTCTTATCAAATATTATATTTTAAATGATAGAAATCTCTTTTTAGAAATAATTCTAGATTGTAAAGTAATTATTTAAAATATAGCTTATTAGGAATTATATTAGGACTTTTTAAGACTTTTAAGATAGTTTTTAGTATTAATTCTCTAAGCCTTTTACTTTATATAGAAAGTTTTTAATATCTAGCTAAAACTTATACTCCAACCCACTCTATACTAACTATTAAAACTATAATTACTTTAAGTCTTCAAATATCATATAATATTTCTAACTTTAAGTCATCTTACCTAATAATACTATCTGAAACCTTTCTAACTATTAGCCAATAACTACTATAAATTTCAATATATACATCTTTTTAGATATCTAATAAGCTATTTCTAATATATATTTAAAGTATTTAGAATTATTACTAAATCTCCCACTATTAAGCGTTAGATTCTTTTCTATTCTTTTAATCTTATACTTCTTAGTTATATTAAGAACTTTATCTATTAGTAATATTTTAAAGTTAAATTTAACTATAGCTATTTTAAGAGGATTAGGGAGAATAATAAAGTTATCTTTATATAATCCTAGTTTATTTAAATCTTTATAAAGATAGCTATAATCCTTATAGTTATTAATAGTTTTAATAAGCTTAATATTTATATCAAAGTTATAAGGGTTAAGTATAATAATAGTATTCTTATTATTATTATTATTATTATTAATAGAAGTATTATTATAAGTTTACCCCTCTTAGATATATAATAATCGCTCTCTTATTGATATACTTATTAAGAGATAGCTATTAACTTTAATATATTGAAAAGAGGGCTAGTCTTCTATTACTCTCTTTTATCTATAGGGTTAATATTATTAAAGTATACTAGTAGTATTCCAGCTAGTATGAATTAATATTATAAGTACTATTACAAT
Organism: Colletotrichum sidae; assembly: GCA_004367935.1. NCBI lineage: Eukaryota > Fungi > Ascomycota > Sordariomycetes > Glomerellales > Glomerellaceae > Colletotrichum > Colletotrichum sidae. The sequence goes on along the minus strand of QAPF01001207.1, from coordinate 480 downwards.
AAGTTCAATACTTCAAAGCTACTATTATAGAGACTATTATATAGCTTATACTAGTTTCTAGATTGGAGCTAGGTCTGAAGTAAATATTATACTACTAGGTCCTTTTTACTATATTTACTTATAGAGATATATATAAACTATAATATATTACTAGGTTTTTTCTATGGAGATTTAATACTAAGCGTTATATAATGCTACGTATTAAACACGAGGCTGAATACGTAATATACTAATATTAATTCTATTTTAATTAAACTTAATATATATTATATAAACTTAATATCTATCTATCTTGAAATAAGAAAAATCTAAAGTTAATATATAAATACTCTTATCTTTCTAGAAATATTAATAAAACTATTATATATAATATCTTTCAATTTTATAAGGTTAAAGAAATATTATATATATATATATATATATATATATATATAGTGACCTTAAAGACTTCAAGCTATAGATTATAAGGTAGAAGTATTT
>QAPF01001206.1:0-12063 GCA_004367935.1 Colletotrichum sidae | reverse complement strand
TATTTAGAAATATATAGATATTAAGTTTATATAATAATTTATAAAGTTTAATTAAAATAAAACTAACATTAAAAGTTTGTATTAGAAGCCCTATTAGAATTCCTAATAAGTTATATTTTAAATAACTCTTTTAAAATTTTGGAATTCTTTTTAAAAAGAGGTTCTTATGATTTAAAATATAATATTTAATAAGAAGGAGTTTTTTAATAATAATTTTAAAAAGTTTATATATAAAATACTATAGATAAATCTTAAGGAGATTTAAAGGAGGATTATTAAGTTTAAGGAATAATTAAAAAGTATATTTATAAAGTAAGATACTAATTAAGGAAGTAGATAAAATTATTAAATAGTTTTTAATTAAGTTAGATATTAAATAAATAAATATTTAAAATTCTAAAGAGAAATTTATTTATTCTAAAGTAAGATTTAAGTTTTAGTTTATTCTTCTTTTTTCTTTAGAATTTATAAGTTTTATAGTAGTTTTTAAAGAAGTATTAAAGAAGGAATATAAAGAGGAGGGATAGTTATAAATTTTACTTAAAATAAGATTTATCTTATAAATATCTTTTAAAGTAGTTTTCTTCAAAAGATATAAAGTATATAGAGATTTTAGAGTTTATATAGAATTAATTACTTTTTTAAATAAATATTTAAAGTTTAATTAATTGAAAAGTTCTATCGAAATAGATAATTTAAGATAAGTAGTAATAAGACTATTAGTATATAAGATAAGTAAAGAGAGATATAAATAGTATTCTAAGTATTTAGTTAGTTACTTATTATTCTTAAATAATTTAAAAAATTTAAAATAGGATTAAAAAGAGTTTTATATATCTTTAAGAAGATCCTAGTTATTATATTATAGTATAAAATCCTCAAGCTTTAAAGATATACATTAATCAGATTTATTTTTCTTTTTAATATCGTATTAATAATTTATAAGTTGAGAAGAATATTTAAATTATATAAAGAAGAAAGATATAAGTTTTTAAGATATTTACTTATTAGCCTGAGAATTTTAAAAAGCTGAAGAAGTATATTTCAAAGACTATTAGATTTTATAATTATAAATTAAAATTAATAAGCTAATTATAATAAGTTAAATAGTCTTTAAATACTATTAGGTTTATATTAATAACTTTGATAAGTATAAGTAGTTATTAAAATTAAAACCTTACTTGATTATAAGAAAAGTCTAATAATCTAAAGATGAATATATCATTTATATAATAATATTTAGAGGAATATTATTTAGAATACTTATAATAACTATTATATATTTTAATCTTAAATTCTTATAATATAATATGGTAAATACTTTTATTCATATTAAAATTAATAAAGAGATTTATATATAAATACTTTTGAGATATAAGATATTAAATAGAATCCTAAAGTTCTTAAAAGTATTCTATAGTTTTTAATAATTTCTTATATTATAATAATAATATTTCAAGAAAGGGTTTAAAAATCTATAGTTTTCTTCTATTTCTAGAGAAGATTATTATTAATATAAAAAACTAAGTTTTTTTCTCTTTTTATATTAATAATTACATTTTAATTTTTTAAAAGTATATAAAAGTTTTATAAGAGAAGTTATATAAGACTTCTAATTATAATACTATTTTAAAAGAGGAGAAAACTTATAGTAGTTTCTTAGTATTAAGGTTTTATACAATTAAGAAGTTTAAAAGTTATAACTCTTATAAGTTATATATATAGAGAAGATTTATAAATTCCTACTAGAAGGATACTAATTTAAAGTGAGAAATAAATCTCTTATAATATATTTAGAATTCTTCTTATATAAGGGAGAGGTTTTATATTATAAGATAAACTTCTACTAGAGAAAAATAGGTATAATATTATATATAATAATTATAATAAGGTTTAATATAGTATTTACTACTAGTTAATTAATTTATTTTAATTAAGATTCTAGTTCTTAGTATTAAGAAGTAGTAAATTGAATGCTTGATTATATTTATAAGATTTATTATTTATAATTTAAATATAATATAAAATTTAGAAGTTTAAAAGATACTTTGGTAGTTCCTTTAAATATAAGTTTTAGAAATAATATATAAGATTAAAAGAGTTTTTAAAATTTTATAAAAAGGTTCTTTAGGGGGAATATTATTCAGAAGGTTATAAAGTAATCTATAGTTATAATATTAATTATAAAAGCTAAGTTATTTTTTTAATAGTAAAAGAAGTACTATTTATAAGCTATTTATTAGTTTTATTATAATTCTAACTATTAATAGGGAGTTTGAAAGAAATAAGGTTTTTAGTTAACAAGAGTTAACTAATAATAATAGAAATCTAATAGAATAACTTCTAAATAATAAGTTTTATTTCTAAAGAGCTTATAAGACTTCAAATTTATTTAAAATATATAGATATATATAACTACTAGTTCTATTAAAAGATCTCTAAAAAGAAACTATTAGTTATTTATACTCTTTTAATATAATTAATAGTAGATAGTCTAATTAAAATTCTATTAATATAATTATTTAAGAAGTTCTAAAAGTAATTAGATTTAAATTATAAGTAAGACTTTTTTAAAAGAAATTATATAAATAATTTTAAGAAGGATAAAGAAGTATAACTTAAGCTTTCTTAAATTGAATTAGTATGAAATATAGATAAATAACAAACTATATAAAGTTATAATTAAGTTTAAAAGTATAAGAAAGTAAAATATTTTTTAATTTAGAACTAAAACTTAAAAGTAAAACAATATCTAAAGATATAAAATTTATAAATTAAAACTAATTCTTTAGAATTAAAGTCTGAAATAATAAATTAAACTATAATATTACTATTTTAAAAAATTATCATAATAACTAATTTATTTATTAGTATTAAAGAGTAATTTAAAGAAAGTATTAGAAGTATAGTCATTGAAATAGAATAAGAAGTAAATATTAAAAGAGTAATACGAACTAGTAATTAGGCTTTTATCTAGAAGGAGAAAGCTAATACTACTAATACTACTTATAAAAGGGTTATTTAAAGAGGTTATAGTAATAATAGGAATTATAGGAATTATAAGAGCTATAGATAGAATATAAGGAGTAGGTATAAAGGTTGAGCAACTTTTAATATAATTAGTATAAATAGTAGTAATAGTATTATAAAGCTTTTAGTACTTAATAGAAAGTATTTAAAATATATAAATTAAAAAAGCTAATTAGAAAATTATATAAGAAATACTTATTATAAGCTTAATATTCTTATTATTATTAATAGTAAGGAATTTAATATAGAAATAAATAGTTATTTCTATATTTAGATTATAAGTACTATTAGTTAGATAGTACTTATAGTAGTAATAGGGATTTTAACAATAGATCCTAAAAGTATTATAATTTTCAATAAGGAAAGACAAATAATTAAAATAAGAATTATAGAATTCTATTTTATCTTCTTTATTTATATACTTATATTTATAATTAAATAAAGTTAGAGTTATTTTAATAGTTTTAAATATAAGAGTCTTAATATTCTTAGCTATAGGAGAACTTTTAATAATAATAGGTTTCTTCTATTTTTTAAGAGTAGAAGTAGATAATTTAGAAGTAGGTATAAAGTATTTTATAACTTTCTTAGAATAATAAGAAGTTTCCTTTTTCAAATCCTTATTATTAATTATATTTTTAAGATTTTAATTAATAGCCTTACTATTTATTACTGTATAGCTAATTATTATATTAATAATAGATAAAATAGTATTTTCAATTATTTCTTATATAAATTTAGAATTATTAGGAGATATACTAAAAATAATAGGAGTTTCATCAAGAGAATCTTTAGGAATAAAAAAAGATATCTTAAGATCTTTATAAAGGTTAGTAATATAATAATAAAAGGAATTTATTTTAAAACTTTATATATTATTTAATAAAGATTTATAATTAAAAAAACAAGAAGTAAGATATATAATTATATAACAAAGTTAATAACTTATATTAAAACTTAAGAGCTTTTAATTAATAAGATAATAAGTATTAAAAATAAGATTCATACTACTTAGCTAATTATAATATCTTTTTATATAACTACTAATTATTATTTAAAAAATCAAAAGAAAGAATTTAGAAGTTATATAGTTTTTTTAAAAGATTTATAGATAAAAGAATTTATTTTTAAATCTATTTATAAAGCTTATATAGATAGAGAGAAGTTCTAGAGATTTCTTTCTAAAGAAGTATATTAGATAGAAAGAAATATATTTTAAGTATATATTTTATAGAATTATATTAATATGTTCCCATTAGATATCTAGTATTTCTATAGCCTCCTGAGTGATTTTAGATTTAATAATAATAATATGATTAATTCGATAGAAGTTATCCGATTAGTTAACTATTTAGTTTTTATAAATAAGTAAGTTTAATTTTGATTATTCCAGCCTGATTGCTTAATGCTAGTGAGAATAAGTTAATATAGAGAGTTGCAAGGAGGTAGTATTTTAGGTGCAAAGTTATAGTTAGTTTCTATAGTATAAGGGCATAATTTGTAATTTTATAGTAAGGTGTTATTTGTTATGCTTTTCTCCCGGTATAATCCGATTGGGTTTGTAGTTGACAGGGGGGTCCTGAAAGCTAACAAAGGGGTCCTGATTGAGTTTTCAGCAGAAGTATCTTGTGACTTTTAGTTATATAAGTAGTATTAAAGATCTCTTATATATTATATATAAAGACAGTGTAATTAGTATTAGAACTTAGTATATATTAAATTAGAATAAAACTTAATAATCTACTAACTAACTGATTAGTATTTTATATAACTTAATACTTAAGAAAACTTTATATATAAAAATAAGAGTTCTATTGAAATTATATATATATTTATATGAATATAAAAGTTCTATTAATATCTTATATATATATAGTATATCTTCTATTTATATAATATCCTATTTTAATTATTATAAGACTATACTATAGTTTTAACTATTTACCTTTTTATTTCTACTTTAGAATAAATTCTATTTCTATTCCTATTAATATAATTTTTCTTCCTATTGTTCTTTAGTATAATCTTTTTTTAAACTTAATCTAAATATCTTTAATAATTCTAATTCTAAAGTTACCTTTTCTCTTTTACTTAAATTATCTAAATAATAATAGTTTACTTAAGGAGATTTTTAATTTAACTTAATTTAATAATTAACTTAATTTATATATAAATAACTTAATACTTTAAGTAATTATTATAACTACTTAACTTTAGTTAAATATAAAGTTAAATAGAAAGATAAGAATACTTATTATATAAATTTATTAGAAATAAATTAGAAATTAGTTTCCTAATAATATATATTAAATATGAGAAGGATATTATTTATATTTAAAGTATTCTTATTACTAATAGCAATTAATATAAAGTTATAATATTATCTTTTTAAGATTATATTCTCTTATTAATATATCTTATAACTAAGAGAGATAATATTCTATATTATATTTTTTATAATACTTAGGATTCTAATCTTAATAATGTTAAAACTTAGAAGTTTATTCTTAATATAATATAAACAATTTAATTTTTAATATATAGTATATTAAACCTTTAGAAGAAGTAATATATACTTTTAAGATATATAATATATTTATAGAATCTATAGAATAAAGCTACTTATTCTATTATAAGTTTAAAAAAGATTTAAACTAAATATAGAATTAACCTATTAATATAGTAATATTAAATATTATAAATTTATATATCTTTTAATTATAATATCTAATATACTATAGGATAAAAATAATTTTAAAGTTATATTTTAAACACTTAAGAAAATTACTAAATTATAAAAACCTTAAGATTTTATTATAAAAGAACTAATAAAATATATTGACAAGTATATTTATTCTTAGTATAAATATTATAGATCCAAACCTTAAGGTTTATATAGAATGTTACTATTAGAATTCTATATAACTATTATTCCTATAATCTAGTAAAGAGTTTTCACCTTAAGTATAAATTCTTTAGGTTTATTATAATACTATTAAGATACTACTAAAGTATTTCTTATAACTAGCTTTTAATATTAATAAACTTCTAATTTAAATTTCATTTAATAATAAATAATAAATTATATAAAAGAAATAGAAGATAGTAAAAGATAATAGTAAATATTAATACTATAAAACTTCTAATAGGAACTCTAGTAAACTAATAATAGACTAATTTAATAGAAGATAAAAATTAATCTTTTTAAAATTTTTTTATATAATTCTAATAAGATTATAAAATAGCTTTATAAATAATATAAATATTCTATATAAAGAAGAATCTACTTCTTATTAATATTTATTTTAATAATAATACTTTCTATTTTTCTATATAGAAGATAATTATATAATATAAATTAGAAGTTAATTAAGTTTTTATTAGAAGATCAAAAGATTTTTAATAGTTCTTATAGATAAGCCTATTACTTAAGGTTTAAGTATAGGTTAGTAATTTTTATATAATATAGGATTTTCAATATAATTAGAATATTAATATATTCTTTTAGTACTTTATTAAGTATTATAAGAACTCTTATTATAATATTTAGACTTTTAAGAAGATTTATTATTTTGATTAGAAGTTTAAATGAATCTTTATTAAGTTCTTTATTAAGTTTAAATTAGCTATAAGATGAATAGGAAGATACTTTTAAATAGAAGATATATAGTTAAACCATTTCTAATTAATTCTCTCTTATTAAATTTAAATAACTACTATTAATTATAATATTAATTTGATAGACTATCATATTATAGTTTAATACTATTATATAATTATAATAGATCTTAAGATCTTTAATATAGAATTATAGAACTATAGTAAATTATAGCTCTTATTCTAATTAGAACTAAAAGTTAATTAGAATAGGGATATATAAATAATCAATATAGAAGTAGCCCAGGTTATCCTAATACTAGTATAATACTACTATAATACTACTCCTTCTTATTATAGGGGGCTAAATGGATAAGTAGTTATAACTAGTAATTTTAATTAACTCTTACTACAAATATATACAGGGTTTATTAAATAGACTTTTTAGTTATATAGATATATACATAGATTAGTATTTATATATATTATAATACTAAAGACTATCTTATTATTAAATATAAGCTATATTTTACATACCTACTAATATCTTCTAATACTAATATTTAAGTTTTATAATCAGATAAAATAATTATAGATAATAAGGAAAAAGTTTAGTTTCTTAGAAGAAATTCCTTAAGGGGTAAATTAGTATAATTATTAGTGATAATATTATAGTAATAGATGAAACTAGAGAAATATAGAAATAAATAAATAAATTATTCTTTTGAGTTTTTATATTAATAAAAAATAAGTTTTTTATCTCTACTTAGATTAATAATAATTATAATTAATATAGAATAATTAGTAAAGAGTTTATAAGATAGTAGAATTTTATATTATTTATACTATTATGACTATACTAATTAAGTATTATTTTAAATACTAGCTAGAAAACCCATATTACTAAGATAGTTAGAATATATATTAATGTAAATAGATAGATATCTGAAGCCTTATTTTATATAATTTTAAAAATAATATATTTTACTATTTTTAAGAAGTTATAATTATAATATAGAGCTTTATATATTCAGCCCCCCTACCTAATAGGTAGCTTTATACAATACCTAGTAAATAATCTCTATAATAAGAAAATACTTAGTTATATACTATAGTCTATATATATCTCTATAGGTAAATATAATTAAAAGGACTTAGTAGTATAGCTATTAGTTTAAACCTAGCTTTAATTTAGAAGTATATATTGTAATAGGCCTAAATAGCTATAGGGCTACCAGGCTATATAGATATTTAAATAGCTACTAGCCATATGAGGGCTATAGCCCTCTATAGCTATATATTTAACTATAATATAACCAGCTAGTTTTATAATAGTAACTCAAGCTAGTTTTACTCTTCATTTTACCCCTTTTTGGTATGGCTACATAGCTATATAGCTATATAGCTATACCTATAGCTTCTTTTTTAGAGTTTTCTTTTAGTTTTTACTATTCTTCTTTACTCTATTTCAATAGAGTCCCAATCTAGGATTCATACTTATTTCTTCCTTTTTATTAAGACTGAAATAGGTAGACACTTCTATACTGTCTAAATAGATCTACTGCTAGGCCTATAAACCAGCCTATTTGCAGATTGATACTGTTAACTATGTTTGAATATAACTATTTATTTAATAGCTATAGATACTATAGCTATATAAGCTATAGCTATATAAACTATAGCTATAGCTATATATATAGCAAAAGTGTCGAAAATCAACAAAAGCAACAACAAGAGGGCTAGCTACATATACTATAGCTATATATATATTATAGCTATATATATTATAGCTATATATGCTACAGCTATATAAGCTATAAAGGCCACTAATCCTACTGATACTACAGATCTCACAGATCCCTTGAAAAACCCCTAAAAATCATAAAAATAACAGCTATAGCTATTTCAATTGATTCGTATACTTATAGCAACATATACAGCCCTCTATATACTACAGCTGCATACGCTATAGCTGTATATACCATGGCTACATAGGCTACAGCTATATTATAACCATACGTATGCCACTCTAGGGCCCTTAAGGCCTTATGAAAAAAAGAAGGAAACCCAACCAGATATAGCCCTATAGTTACAACGTTTTTAGTTAATTATTATATATATAATACTATACTAAAAATACCTAGATTTTATATAAATTAACCACCCTAGAGAGGTAAGCTAAAAGGGGGCCTAATACCTCTAGGAGAAGTTAGATAAAAGCCTCTACCTAGGGGAGATTATTCCTAAATCTAAAGCCTACTTAAGCTACTTTTAGTTGTTAAGCCTTAGGCTTAATAGTAGAAAACTACTTTAAGGGGGTTATTAAGCCTTACTTTCTATAGATAGAAGGCCTCCTACTAGAAGAAGTATAATAACCATACCTCTATTATAAGCTAAGAAGTATATATACCTATTAAAGTGGCATTACTAGTATAACCGTCATGCAGTATAGCCTAGGGGTTATGTATATATATACGTATAGCTATGCTTATAGTTATGGTTTGAATCCCGTTTTTCGACTTTTTCTTTTACCCTATGGGGCTGGTTTGGTTTTAGTTGTTTTGGTTGTTGTTTTTATTCTTTTTTTTGTGACTTTTAAATACGTAGGGCGCTTAGGCTTTTAAAGATAGGGAGGATTATAATAGGCCTAGGTGGCTATAGGGCTACTAGGCTATATAGATGTTTATATAGCTACTAGCTATATAAGGGCTATAGTTTTCTATAGCTACATATTTAGCTATAGTATAACCAGCCAGTTTTATAGTAGTAACTCAAGCTAGTTTTACCCTTTATTTTACCCCTTTTTAGTATAGCTATATGGCTATATAGCTATATAGCTATACCTATAGCTTCTTTTTTGGGGTTTTCTTTTGGTTTTTACTATTCCTCTTTACCCCATTTCAATATGTAGGGGCTAATAAGTAATAGAATAATAACTAGATATATAGACTTACTAGTATAAGCCTTGTAATAATTAGAAAGTTATAACTTAACATACTAGTAGTAGCTTTGAAGTATTAAACTTACTATAGTAGTATTTATAATATTAACTCATACTAGCTAAGTATTAATAATACTACTAATATACCTTAATAATACTAGCTATAGATATAAAAGAGAGTAACAGACTACTACAGACTAACTAATTATTTTTTGAAGTATAAGTTAATAGCTATTTATAATAGTATCCTTACTTATAATAATACTACTACTAATAATAATAATAATAATAAGAACTACTAGTAGACCGCCCCTAGCTACTATTACTATATTTAACCCTTATAATCTCGATATAAATATTAACTTTATAAGAGTTATCAATAATTATAAGAACTATAACTACTTTTATAAAAGTCTAAAGGGGCTAGTTTTATATAAGAGCGACTTTATTACTCTTTTTAGCCTTTTTAAAATAGTTATAACTATATTTAGTTTTAATATATTATTAGAAGATAAAGCTATTAGTAGAGCTAAAAAAGAAAATCAAAGTAATAAAGAGGAATCTAATACCTAAGAGTAGGATGTTTAAAAATAATCCTAAATATTTTAAATATATCTGAGAAGTAGTTTATTAGGTATCTGAAAAAGTATATATATTATAGTCTATTATAGAAGTTATTATTAGCTAATAGTAGGAAAAGCCTAAAGTTAAATATATTGTAGGACTTATATGCTATTAGTATAATTTTATCATAATTTAAAAACCTGAAGTACCTATAGCTATAGCTATTAGTATAAGGTAGGTTAGGGTATAAGTCTTAGCTGGGAGCTAAATATTCTCTGTATGAAGCTAAAGACTTAAATTGTTTGTAATACTAAAGTAATTATAGAAATTAATAGCTTATAGCACTATATCTTCTTCTATATAATACTACTAATATTGAAATACTTTACTTATATACCTAAAATCTAGATTATTCTATAGATTTAATTTAAATACTTATATTAATATTTTTAAGCTTTTAAAATATAGAAACTATAGAGAGTTATATAAACCTTTCAATCTTTCTCTATAAAATCTATAATATCGTTTATATAAACCTCTTTAGTAATATCTATAGGGAATTATTAATTTTCTTTATAACTTATTCCTATAAGAATAAAGCTTTGAAGAATATCTAATTTAAATATTTTAAGAACTTATTAGTAGTATTTAGCTTTTAGAAAATTACTTAAAAGTAGCTTTTAAAAAACTCTATAAAGAAACTTTAATAAATAGCTACTTTAAAATTAAAATACTACTATAAATTGAAAGCTTTAACTTCTACCTAAAAAGTATTATATTAAATAAACTACTAATTAGTTCTCTTAAAAACTAAAAGAAGATTTCTAATAGATATCTTAATATATAAAATATATTAAATTATTATATTATATATCTTTAACTTAATAGCTCTTTAGTATTATAAAACTGTTAATTATTATATATAATTAGAAGGCAAAATCTAATACATATTTCATATAACTAAATATAACTATATATACTATATAAAGCTTTATTTCAAATAGTTTAAATAAAGTAAAGCTTATAGAGATAGTACTAATACCTAAGGTTTAACTAGTATAAACTCTACTTCTTAAGCGCATTATTCCTAATACTTTTTAGCTACTTATAATTCAAAAACAACTCACCTAACCTAAAAAGAATAAGACTAACTACCTATTACTACTTATTTCGTAATACTAATAAAACTATTTAAAATCATAAAAAAAAGTGTTAAGAGAAATTTCTAATATTTAAAAACTTTAATAAATTTTTTAATAATTAGTTAGATTTATAAATCTCAAGTTAGATTAATAAGAAGGTTAAATACAAAGCTTAGAAATATTAGAAATACTTCCTAGTTAATTAGAAGTATCTAAATAGTTTATAAATAGTACGATTTTTCTTATTATAAAAATTGAAATTTTATAAAAGTATTAAGATTATAAACAAGTTTCCTATAGAATATAAATAGAAAATTTAACTAGTATTATTTAAAGAAACTAATTTATAAATAAGACTTTTCAAATTAGAGAAGTATATTAAAGGTAATATACTTAAGAAGTAGAATTTATACTAGATAAATAATAAAATTAATATAATTCTATTAGTTTAACCCTATTTAAATTATTTAAAAAAGAATTTTATATATTATACTTAGTTATATTTAGTTATATATAATATATATCAGATTTTACTTTCTAATTATATATAACGAATAAAGACTTTTATACTTAATATTCAATTATAATATATCTACTTAGCGACTTACTATAACTAAGATAAGTACTTTAGACATTATATATTAGGAATAATACGCTTAAGAAGTAGAGGTTGTACTAGCTAAACCTTAGGTGCTAGTACTATCTCTATAGTCTTCGCCTTATTTAAACTACTTAAAATAAAGTTTTACGTAGTATATATAGTTATATTTAGTTATATATAATATATAC
>QAPF01001205.1:0-12130 GCA_004367935.1 Colletotrichum sidae | reverse complement strand
TTATTATTATTATTTTATTTATCTAATTCTTAGTAATAATATAATATTATACTAGGAGTCTTATTATATGTTTCTATTAAATTAAATATTAATTATTAAAGTTTATTAAAACTCGTATTAAATCTATACCTATAAGATAGCTATTCTCTATAAAAATAATTACTATTTAATATTTTTACTTATACTAATTACTTAAAAAGCTAAGTAGAAGTAATAGAATTATAAGAATATAGTTAAAAGCCTTAATTAAATTTTTTTAGATATATGAATAAGATCTATATTACAATATAAACTATTACTTAAAAGATCTAAATTATAATCCTTTAGCTAAAAACTCTTTCTAATACTTTAGTAGCTATAGCTAACTAGTTACTAGATATACTATATAGCCTTATTAGTATATCCTTATATATAACTAAATAACTTTTAAAACCCTTATAATTAGATTACTATAATATTCTAAAGTATATAGAAATTAGTATTATAAAAAAATATTGATTTTAAAATATTATCTAATTAATACTTAGTCTCTAATCTTACTAGCTTAATATAATAATTTATAGGATAACTAGATAATTCTTATTGAAATATCTATAAGCTACTAATTAATTATAATATTTAGGATGAATTCTATTAAGACCTAATTTAATATACTAATAACTTTAATTATAATAATTATAATAAGATATTTCTATACTTATCTTATAAGTATCTTTCTATAGGTAGCTATATAGATTCCAAAGATATTTCGATTGTATTATAAAAGTTATAGAAGAGTGATAAATCATAGAATACTTAGTTTTTATAAGTATTCTATTTTATTCTTTTTTTAAAAGATTTATAAAGGTTTTTAATTTTATAACTTTAATAGTAACTTTCAACTATATTTATTAAGCCTTAGTCTTAATAAGATTATTCTTATATAAATTGTTATTATAAAGTCTTCTACTACTATAGAGTTAAATATTAGAACTAGAGCCATAATTATCTATAATAACAAGTAATTTCATTATTATTTTAACTAGGTATAAGTTAGTATTAATATGAATACTACTATTAAATAAAGTTTATAATTAAATATATATATAGAATATAGAGCTTATATATTATTCTAAGTATAGAGCAAAAGGAACTAAATAAGATAGATCTATCAATTATAGCTATAGGAGTTTAGCCTTAAATGAACTAAAAATAAGCTATAGTAATTAGTTAAGGGGCAGGAAAGCTAAAATTATACTTTAAGAAGTAATACATCTACTAATAGATATAATATAGAGCAAGTTATTAGATCCTTCTATAAAGTTGGTTATAATTAGTATATAGTAGACTTTATTAATATATAATAAGAAGTATTATAATAATATTAATATGAATTAAATAATTAGATTATTCTTCTCGGAATTAGATTTAAGCGTTTTATTTAATTAGCTAAATATGAATTTAAGAAAGCTTATTATATTATGAATAATATTCATAATAAACTAGATGATAGAAAGCTTAAAAACAAAACTCTTTATAAAAAAGTATAGTATTAAAAATTAAGCAATCTAAGAGTGATTTATAATAAATCAAACTCTGATTAATTTGTGGAAATATTAAAGCTTAAATGAATGATAGAACATAATAGGTAGATTGAATTTATATTAGATTATCAAGATAAATAATCTAGAAAAAGAACTTCTAGAGAATAAAAGAGTTTAGGAAGAAAGGATATAAAGAATAATACGACTAGTCTTAGAATATTATAAATTAGATAGATCCTTTAGTAAATTAACTTTATACAATATAAGCTACTTTACTAATCAATTTCTAAATAGACTTAATTAGCCTTACTAAGTATAATATACCACTAAAGAAGTAATTTATTTACTAATAAATCTGAAGAAGAACTATTTATTAATATAAGATTTCTTTCTAAGCTTTTTACTTTACAGAGAGAATGTTTAATACCTAGCTAGAACCTATACTATAACCTACGATATACTAACTACTATAGCTATAGTTATCTTAAGTCTTTGAATTATAATAATATGATACTAATAGTATATAATAGTATAACGTTTGTAACCTTGAGTTATCTTAGTTCTCCTAACTATTAGCTAATAAGTATAATAAATAGATTTCGATATATATATCTTTTTAGATACTTAACAAGCTACTTCTACTATATATTCGAAATATTCAGAATTATTACTAAATACCCTACTTTTAAGTACTAGATTCCTTTAGACTCTTTGAATCTTATATTTCTTAACTAAACTCTTAACTTTATTTACTAGTAATATTTTAAAGTTAAATCTAACTATAACTACTTTAGGAAAGTAAAACAGAATAGTAAAATTACTTTTATATAATATTAGTTTATTTAAACCTTTATAAAAATAGCTATAGTTTTTTATAACTATTAAAAGTATTAATAAGATTGATATTTATATTAAAGTTATAAAGGTTAAGGATAATTGTAGTTCTTATTATTATTACTATTTTTATTAATAGTAGTATTATTATAAATAGCTATTAACTTGTATTCTAAGAATAAAGAGAAAGCTAGTTTTCCATTGTTCTCTTTTATCTATAGTATTATTATTAAAGTATGCTAGTAGTGTTATTACTAGCTAATATAAGTTAATATCATAAGTACTACTATAATAAGTTTAATAGTCTAAAACTGCCACTAGAATATTAGGCTATAGCTTATTATAGAGACTCTTACGTAACTTCTACTGGTTTCTAGGTTAAAGTTAAGTCTAAACTAAATGTCACATTGCTAGGCTTTTTCTAATTACATTTACTTATAGAAATATATATAAACTTTAATATATTACTAAGTCTTTATATAGAGATTTTAAATTAAGCGTTATATAAAGCTACCTATTAAGTAGGGAGCTAAATACTTAACATACTATAGAATCTTTTTCTATTAGAAAATAGTAGAATATATTTATAACAATATGTAATTAATTTAGAAGAAAAAATTAAGATATTAAATTGAAAGAAATTATTGATCGTTAATATTTCAAGCTAGGTTCTACTAGTAAGACTAGATTAAAGAGTTTTATTAATATTTAAATTTCTAATCTCAATAGTTATATTCAATATAAAATCGAAAACATATAAATAAAAATAATTAAGAATAATATCATGTATATTATTAATAATAATTATCAAATCATAGAGTTAGAAGATAATATTCTAGAGTTAATATTAGTTTATAATCGGTAAATATTGTAATCGATCGATTATATAAATAGATTTAAAACCAGTTATTTCTATTTATAGGATCTATATCTAAATTATAGTATATATATATATATACACTATATATTATAAAAATAAATGTTTATAATAATTCTTCTAATCCTATTAGCTTAACTAAGTAGGTTAACTACTTAGTTATCTATTAGTATAGTTTTAACTATTTTAATACTATATTTAACCTGTGACTAGTAATACCTTCTTTATAACTAAAGTGTATTTAATATAAACTTTGATATAAAATATAAACGTAATATAAAATATAAAAATAGTATCTAATTGCTTCTAGTTATATAAGTCTTTTCAGTTACGCTAAAAACTATTGAAATACAATGAATAGTATTTTTCTAGAAAGTATATTTGTTATCTAATACTATCTTAGCTATTTTCGATTTCTAGTATAGTATATTTCTCTTTTTCTCTTTTAGCTTTTTCTTATTAGCTTACTTATTCCTTTTTATTATTATTACGTCTTCTCGGTATTTTTAATAGTTTTAAATAATTTGTTCTCTATTTATAATCTTATTTAGTTTAATATTTTAATTCTCTCTGAGGTTTAATTATTAGATATCTTAGTTACGCTATTTGTAAGATTATTCTTATTATCAATTGAATAAATCGCGAGGATTTCTTCTTACTTATATACTTATTTCATTATTACAATATTAATTATAAAGTATTTCTCTATTATAGTATCTAATTTAACAAGAAATATATAGAAGAAAAAAGACTTAGTATACAATACTATTAATATTATTAATAGCTTTAAGTGTTTCGCTATTTCCTTAAGAAGACTAAAGATGGTAGACTTTATATTAATGTTTATAATTATATTATAAACTTTAGAGGTTGGTATATTTTACATAAATGTCTCTAATAAAGTAGAAGAAAAGTAGATAATATTACTTTCAAATTGAAAAGTATTATTATTTCTATTAGGTCTTTTCAATTTTTAAAGATGATAATAAATGTTAATTAGAATATTATATTCTCTTTATTAGTAAAGGATTTATTAATAAAGATATTGAGTTTTATCTTTCGAAAATAAATAAGGATAAACATTAAACTTTATTCTAATTGATAGATATATTATATAAAATGTTTATTAAGTTTCTTAATATCTTTTTCTATTAAGTCGTAGAATTAAGTTATAATAGAAAAGCTAGAATGTATTTCTAATTAGTATATAGAAGCTATATCTTTAGTCTTATTATTTAATACGTTCTAATTTTATTTTACTAGATATATAATTAGGATGTCTATTTGCTTTATTTTAGCTTTTTCAAGTAAAAGTTATATTACTATTATTTATAAAGATCATTATATTTCTATTCAATAGAAGATATCTATTATTAATGAATATTAATTTTAACTTCACTTTGACCTTTATTTCTTATAATTGTTTTCAACCTTAGTAATTAATTTAAATAAATCGAAATTAAGGGTATCATTTATCTAAATACTTATAATACTAAAGAATAACTTATCTAGTCTAGAAATTAGAAAGTATAAAACATATAACAAGGTTTTTATTACTAGTTTTTCTTCATCATAATTATATTATATTATATTTTCATTGATACCTAATTATATAAAACTCTATAATATCTAATTCATCATAATAATAATACCTTCGAAGTATAACTTCTACAAGCTAACTAGCAGTTATAGTGATATAAAGTAATTTAGTTATATTTCTATTAATATATATATAGATATATATATATAAATATATTTAGTAGTATTATAGAAGTAGAATGTAATAGAAGTATTAGATTATAGTATTACTAATAATACTAGTACAAAGTAATAGCTAATGATTGTATTATTAGTAATCATATAGAGATATTTATGTTCTCCCAATTATTGAAACCTTTAATAACTAGTTATAATTTCTATAGAATATATTATTAATATCTTAAGCTTTATTGATAAATCTAAAACCAGAAGTCTTTATCTTTTCATGTTTTTAGAGATTGAAATATCTAAAATTCAGCCTTCCCTTTACTAATAGAAATTCTATTCCTTAATATATCACTCATTGAAGTTCTACCTAGTATTATAATAAAACTACATTAATAGTCTTAGCTAATATCTTTACTTCTTTTATATAAAATAGATATAATAATATATAGTATTAGAGAAGCTAACTTGTATAATAAAGATATTATTCTTATATAAATAGCTATATTATCTTAGTCTTTCTTTGAATATTATGATTATCATTATCTCTTATAATAAAATCTTTCTTTACACTTTATTATTATGAACCTTATAATTATTATTCTTTCTAATTTAAAATAATAATATAGCTTAATTATTGTTACTTAGAAAATACTAAGCTTACTCTCTATCTTTATAATAAATATTTTTTTATTAATTAAAATAAAGCTTAGAAATCTAGTCTAATCCTAATATTCTAAGTAGATTTATATATCTAGCTATAGTAGTAGCTAGTAGATACATGTAGGAGAAAAGCTATTATATACTATTCAACTAGGAATAGGTAACTAGTAAAAAGTCAAGGGGAATTGGTAACTCTTAATTATTAAAGAACAAGCTATTAAGAGTAGGATCTGATAATAGTATTAATATTAATATAAATAGTAAGAATAATAAGGAATTCGGAGTTTATAGGAAATTAAGAGCTTCATAATATTGATATCTAAATAGAGTTTATATTCAGAAACGCTATCTTTATATTGTATAGAGCCTTTAGCTTTATTATACTTAAGTTACTAAGTAGTCTATTTACTAAATATCCTAATATTGTGATTTAATCAACTTAGAGTATAAGTAGTAGAACTAATATAATATTAACTCTAATAATTAATTCCCTGTAATAAACAGAGAATATAGAATTATAAGAGTAACTAAAAATATTTAAACTTTCATTTATCTAAAATAGGTTATTAGGATAAGTATAAATAATAACTAGGAAGCTAGAACTCTAATATTCCTCCTTATGATATATAAGATAAATATTCTTTTATAGATTAAAAATGATAAAGATTCAAAAAGTTATATGAGAAAAAGAGACGATTTTTAGAAGATTAAAGTCTACAAGCCTAACACTTAGAAAAAGTTTGAAAGAAAAAACTTAAAAGTAAAATAAGAATATCAAGGAAAATTAGAAAGACCTAAGATAGATAAAACATTAAAGCGAAAAGTTAATTCTTAGAACATAGACTATTAAACCTTTTTTCTTTTATAAAAAAAGTTAGAATCATTCGATAAAATCCTCTTGATAGTACTATTAAATTTAACTCAACTTAGAAGCTTTGTTA
Organism: Colletotrichum sidae; assembly: GCA_004367935.1. Taxonomy (NCBI): domain Eukaryota; kingdom Fungi; phylum Ascomycota; class Sordariomycetes; order Glomerellales; family Glomerellaceae; genus Colletotrichum; species Colletotrichum sidae. The sequence goes on along the minus strand of QAPF01001205.1, from coordinate 5,588 downwards.
AAACATCAGGAATATTATAACTCATATTCACATAATAGAAATTCATCTAATTATTTTCAATAAGAAATATAATATAATAATAATAAATATTAATATACTTAGCTTTTTTGTAGAATTAAGTATTTTTAGTGAATATTTTATCTAACTAATTATCTATTGAGATGATTAGGTTATTAATAGTTCTGAATTCTAATACCTTATTAATAAGGTTATAGTCATTCTATAAGTAAATAGTTTCTTTAGTAGTATTTATAAAAACTATATATCTAACTTTATAAATGAATAATACTACTATTCTTTACTTAACTAAGCTATATTTTATAATATGGTAAAACTCTAAGCAAAATATATAAATTAAAATAGATGTTCTATTATCAGTATCTCTAATCTAATGTACATTTATAGATTAAACTAATTAGTATTATTATAATTATTCCCGCTTGAAGTAGTAGTTCAACGTTTAGCTAGCTTTTACCATTTTACGGCAAGAATAATAAGTTTAAATCTTATAGTAGGTAATTATAACTAGTAACTATATACTTTCTAGTCATATAAATTATATATAGTAATTACTACTAGTTATTAGCTTCCACTAATAGTTATCAATAGCTAATAACTATTAATAGCTAGTAATAAGTATTACTAGCTAGCTAGTATTAATATTATATAACTAACTATAATTTCTAAAAGATAACTATAATAAATATAGGCTTATATATACCTTCTATTTACTAGCTATTATATCAACTAACTATACTTACTATTTAAAGTTTCTTCTATTTAAATAGTTCCTTAGTACTAGTAGTATCTAGAGGGTAAATAAGATAAGAGAACTAACTACCGAGTATGACTTTCTTTAAAAGATCCTAAGAAGTATTTAACTTTGAATAGATTGAAGACTTTTAATATAACTATACTATCATTATAATTATAGATTAGGGAAGAACTAATAGTATATTCTCTATTATAGATCTTAGTAATTATATTACCCGCTAAAATATAATCTAGTTTTCTTACTTTTCTACATCCTATTATAACTAGTCTTTATTAGAACAGATAGATATATAGGTAAATCGATAATTAAGTTATAACTATAGATAACTGTAAAATCAGGAGAAACATAATGTGATAAAAGTAGTTTTCTTAATATGAAGACTTGTTTAAAATATTCATAATAATAATAGTTAAATATAAGGAGAAATAGTAATTCGATTAATAGTATGATTAATTATTTCTAACTGTTATTAATAGAGATATTAAGGTTTTTATATAGAAGGTTTATTTTAGAGTTCTAGCTATACTACTAGAATTCTAGCTATAGCTATAGTATATAAGCTCCTATAGTAATAATATATAAGGCGTTATAACTATAGTATATATGCCTTAGTATAATATATAAACTATTATAGCTATAATATATAACGCGTTATAATTATAGTATATAAGGTGTTATAATTATAGTATATATATTTTAATATAGTATATAGACTATTATAGCTATAGTGTATAATGTATTATAACTATAATATATAAGCTAAAGTATAGTATATACTATAGTATAACTAAAAAGCATTAGTTACTAGAACTATAACGCATAAGGCGTTATAATTATAGTATATATAGCTTAAGCTACTTCTAGTATTTTGTAAAAGAATAAACCTCTATACTTTTACTTTATTTACTTAAGAGTTACTAAGAGTAAAAAAGTAAGATAAGTATATCTTTATAGAGCTATTTTTATATGATTTATTTATATAGAAATATTATATAACTTCTTATTACTTCTATTAGAATAATAGAAATAGAAGTTCTTTATATATTAGAATAAATCTAGTATCCCCCTATAAAGTATATTTCGCTAGTATATAGCTTATTTGTATAAAGACTTATAAAAGTTAAGAAAAAGTAAAAAGAGAAAAGTTCATATAAAGTTATAAAATTTAAAACTATAAAAGGTAAAAAAGAAAAGACTTTTTAAGATATTCTTTCTTGAAATTGAGATAAAATTCGCTTAAATTTTATTAAACTTAGAAGTTTAATTAAAATGTTAGGAAAAGCTACTAGTTTGCTTTCTATTGCAACTATTAGTAGATATATTACTTCCTAAAGTATAACTTCAGCTTTCCCACCCCCCTACTAATTACTATAGCTAGCCCCTAGTTAATCTGAAGCTGAACTTCTTATAGTTATAACTAGTATACCTACTTTATATTAATCTTTTTAATAATAAATAACTAGTAACTCTTTCTATAATAATCTTATACTCTCATATCTTCATACTTTTACGCCTTTCTAGCTATTAATATATAATTTGAATTTCTTGAGATATTTAATTACTACTTATTAAAAGTATTCTATTTGAATATTTATTACAACCATAATATTTGCAATTTTGATATCCTTATTATAAACTAAGTCCTACTTACTTCTAAGATTAGACTATATATAATTAATATAGAAGTTCTCTATTATTAATATAAGCTAACTTATAATCTCTATATAAATATAATAGGATTTAACTTGTTCTTATTAGTGAATAATCTTAATATATTAATTAAATATAGTTAATATATAAATAATACTTATATAGATATAGATACTTCTAGTATAACTAGATAGCTTTTCAAATTTCTATAATTATATTATTATAATACTTTAAAGTATCTTATAACTAGTATTATAATAGTATATTGATATTAAAGTATTATTTAATTAACATTTAATTCCTAATATTATTAGCTTGGTATAGTAAGTTATAAATTAGCTAGATAATATTCTTTTGAATATTTATAAGCTATTTATTAATTATAGTATTTAGGATGATTTTATTGAAGTTTATTCTAATAAAGTAATAGTTTTAATTATAATGGTTATAGCTAGATACTTCTATATTTATTTTATAGTATTCTTTTTATAAGTAGTTATATAGATTCTAAAGATATTTTAATTTTATTATAAAAGATATAGAAGACTAGTAGATTATAGAACGCCTAGCTCTTATAAATATTTTATTTTATTCTATCTTCAAGAAGTTTATAAAGGTTCTTAATTTTATAACTTTAATAGTTATTTTTAGCTGTATATATTAAACTCTAACTTCAATAAGGTTCTTCTTATATAGATTATTATTATAAAGTCTTCTATTATTATAAAGTTAAATATTAGAACTAGAAGTATAATTATCTATAATAATAAGTAATCTTATTACTATTTCAACTAGTTGTAAGTTAGTATTAGTATGAATGCTATTATTAGGTAAAAGTTATGGTTAAATCTATATATAGAGTGTAGAGCTTAGATAGCATTCTAAGTATAGAGTAAAAGTAATCAAATTGATTAAAATATCAGCTATATTATCTTCTATATTTATATAATATATAAAGATATTTTTATTTCTCATAAAATCTCTTATAAAGTTATATCTTATATCTATATATTTTACTTTTTTATAAAATTCAGGATTTTTAACTAGCTCTTTTACTATTAAATTATTTATAAAAGTCTAAGGTTTTTTAACTTCAGATAATCCTAGTTTTAAATTTATATAGTTAAAATTATAATATAAATAAGTTACTTTTTTATCAGTATTTAATAGAACTATATATTTAGTTTTATAAGTAGATAAAACTACTATCTTTTATTTTATAGTAGAATAACTTATAATATGACTATTTCTTCTTAAATAGAAAATATAAGAAGAAGTAGATTTTTTATTATTTAGATTTTTTGTTTAATCCGAATTAATATATCTTATAATATTCTTAATAGATAATATATCTTTATAATAATAAGTAAATCTATATTCTTTATTATTATTTAGATAATTCTATATATAGTTAAAAACTAAAAGATGATTTTTATTTAGATCATAAGTAAGTTAAGAATAGGTTGTTACTATAAAAGTAATATTAAACCTTATTTTTAAAGCTAAATATAAGAAAGCTCCTATTTCCTATTGAAACTTTAAAATATCTTTTTTAAAGCTTTTTCTTTATTTTTAAATAACTTAAGATTATTATCTATAGGAGTTTCAAATTTATAAATAGTTTCTTTTTTATGTTTTTTCATAATCTTCTTAGTATATTTATTTTTATTAATAGTAATTGTTTTTACTTTTAAATTTATAGATAAATTATAACTAAGAAAAGTAGAAAGCTCTCCTAAGTTCTAGATTCTTATTTTTTGATTTAAAGAATTATATATATAATTAGCCACTTTTTAATTATTAGTAGCTAGTAATATACTATTAGTATAATAAGTTATAATAGCTATATAAAGCTTTTTATTTAAAATAAAAACCGCTTTATTATATAGAGAAATAATAAATCCTATTAAATAAAGAATATTCTTTAGATAATTATACTAAAGTCGAAGACTCTATTTTAAACTATATAATACTTTATTCAATAAATAAATAAAAGTATAATCTTTATTATTCTTATAAGTATTAACATTTATATTCAGATTAATTTCTAAAGAACTCTTCTTTATATTAAAATAAAATCTAATTAGTAGATGAATATATTTAGGTCCATCGATATTAGTATGAATAAATACTATAGTGATATTATATTATATTAAAATTCATCCTAAATAAATAGAAAGAATTATTATATATTTCCAACTTTCAAACCTATAAGTAATACTAAAAACTTCTAAATAATTAATATTTAAATATTAACTATAGCTTTAAGCTATCCATCTAGCCTTATATATAGTTTCTTGAGTTATATTATTTACTTTTAATTTATAAACCTATTTACTACTTAGAATATTAATATTCTTAATATTAATAGTAAATAGAAGTATTACCTTCTAACTATTAATAGATCTTATTTATACTATTTCTTTTATTATAATTAGAATCTAGTTTCTATATTTAGGGGATTTAAATGTTTAAATAAAAGAACTAGGTTCTTCTATCTTATTAATTAATAAAATAGATAAAGCTTAATTATTTTCATTAGTACTTTTATATAATTCTATATAACTATTTAAACTAGGATAGTTTAAAATAGTAAAAAGGTGCTCTCTTTATAAGTTTTATAGTTCTTTTTAACTTCTTCTAATATAATAGGTAAATTAATATATAAATTGGATTTATTCTGAATATTATCATTATTTTTGTATTTCATTCTGATATTTTATTATTCTTAGTTGTTTTAATATTTTTCATTTTTCTTCTAGAATTATTCTAATTATTTCTTAAACTTTAGTAGTATGATTTATCAAAGAGTTATTATTTTTAGTATTATTATTTTAATCTATATTAGAAATAGGTTTATATATATAAGATTATTATGAAGCTGATTAGACTTATAATTATCAGAATTCTTTTCTAAATTAATAGATAAAGGTAACTCTTTTTCTAAAGTATAAAAAGTATTTTTTAGGATTTTTATATCTCTAGATTATATAGCTCTCTTTTTATTAAAATCCCAAATTTTATAAGTATTATTTCTATAAACTATAATAGCTCTTTTATAAGCTCTTATATCTAATTTCTTAATATTAAGATCTTTATTGTTATAATAATAAAAGCTATCCTATATCTTAATATTATTAATATTAGGTTTTATTTTATTTTT
>QAPF01001204.1:0-13137 GCA_004367935.1 Colletotrichum sidae | reverse complement strand
AGTGGATCCCCGAAGTGATCAGTGGGGCAAAGTGATCACCGACCCACGGGTGGTGATCGCTCCTCACCTTTGGATTGGTGAAGAGCGGTACGGCACCAATGGGAACAGAAAGGCCTATAGTATCACGGACTTGTATATAGGATAAGCTTGAGTACGCTCAAGATCAGACTTCCATAGCTCTTCAGCAATCAACTTTGTGATTATCCTCGGATACTCCTAGCCTTATTCTTATGATTATCTCACAACCCTCTTGTTGGACTTACACCTGATCACTATAAGCCCTCGTAAGCCCTGAAGACCTGATCTCATCAGCACGACGATAATACTGTTACCTGTACCTCGTAACCTCGACTTACTACTAACAGACTCGCCTCTGCTAGACCTAAGGCTGGCCGTAACAGACTGGAAGAATGACGCATGAGATGATTAGAAATATTTATAGTATACTAGTATACGGATATTAAGGAGTCACTAAGATGTTTAAAAGGATTTAATAATACTATAATAAAAAGGTTATATGACAAGACATAATTAACGTAATTAAGGATTGCGAGACTTACCTCAAAAGTAAGCCTAGCCGACACAAGCCTTATGGTGAATTACAACCCTTACTAGTGCCTCAAAAGCCCTAGGAATTAATTTCTTTAGACTTTATTGTCAAGCTACTGAAGTCATAAGAACCACTCACTGGAGTATATTATAACAGCATTTTTGCTATAGTGGAACGACTCACTAAATACGCCTACTTCATTCCTTATAAGGAATCTAGTATAGTAGAAGACCTTGCGTATGTCTTCCTCAGAACCATTATTAGTTAATACGGGCTACCTTAGGAAATTATGTCTAATAGAGATAAACTCTTTATATCTAAGTTTTAGAAATCTCTGATTTCATAACTTGGAGCGAAGTACTACCTATCCACCGCTTTCTACCCATAAACTAATAGCTAGACTAAACACATTAACTAGATCCTTGAAATCTATCTCAAATACTATATCAACTACTAATAAGACAATTAGGTTACCTTATTACTAATAGCCTAATTCGCCTACAATAGCATAATAGGAGAAAGCACCAAAGAATTACCTTTCTACCTTAATTATAGATTTAATCCTACTATATATAGAGAACCTTAATAAGGAGAATAAGTAGTTAAAGTGATAGTAGACATTTCGAAGCTTTGCGAACTCCAAGATGAACTTCTAAAAGAACTCGAATTCGTTAGATAACAAATACGTAAATACGCTAACACTTCAAGGATTGGAGGACTAATCTTTAAGGAGGGAGATAGTATCTACCTCACTAGACGAAATATCAAAACTAAACAACTAAGCGACAAATTGGACTTCAAGAAACTCAGACCTTTCAAAATTATTCGCAAAATCTCGAATATCAACTATAAACTCTTACTACTAGACACCATGAGATATTATCTAATCTTTCATATTTTACTTCTCAAACTAGCACCAAAAGGATCTTATATAATAGATTATATTAAAGTCGATCTAGAATAAGAATACGAAGTAGAATGAATCATCAACCATATTAATCAATAAGACAATACTAAAATATAATACTTTATTAAATAGAAAGGATATAGTTATATAGAAAACACATAGGAACTAGTATCTAGCGTTAGATATTTTGATAAATTTAAAAAATACTAGGAACAACAAGCTAGTAAGTTAATCACAATACTTACAACTTAAGTTAGCAGACCAATTCGTATCTAACACCTTCAACCTAAGTATCAACTAAATAAGAAACCTTAAAGAGATAAAACATTCCTACGCCTAGGAATACTATATCCTGAAAACTAAAAACCCTTAACTACTATACTAGGAGTACTAAAATCAAAATTCGCTAAATCAGGATTACTTAGTACAATACCTTAATTAACCACCCCGAAAGCATTATTCAACTAAGTATCCAAAATAGCTATACTCTCATTCGCCACGGGTAAACTTAATTTCACTTTAGTATTATCACTAGTAATAACTCTTCCTTACTTAAAGATATTCCACTTTATCTTCTGAATACGATCTAGCCTTATAAGTGATTTATCTATTTCTACCTAAGTTTTTCTTAATGCTATAACCTTCTTCAGTAGAAGCTCCTCTACTGCTTCTTTTTTATTCTCTAAACGACTAGTTTCATCAAGTAAATAATTAACTATCTAGTTAGTAAAAAATAATATACCACCTGAGATACGAAAACTCACGTTCACATACTGCGTTCTGGGACGCATTACAAGAATGACCCAAACGCATATATTCGCCACAAACCTCCATCCCGCGAAGCATCTTATAATATAGGCCTTTGGAGCGATAATAAGAACACAGCATCACATCTACACTAAACTCTTTAATACGCAACATATAATATTGATGACGATAGGTAGAAGTAGAGAAATTAGAAACCGATTCTAATATAATTATAAGTATAATGAGAAATAAAGAATATACTATAGACTAATAAGTAGGAGTTACTTATTTATATCAATCTTGGGGATAAGACTTTTCGGAGGGGAGACCTAATGTTATAACTTAATAGGACTAGGGCTGAATAGTAAGGCGCCTAGTAGCTATAAGGCATTTATATATATGAAGGGAAGGACACGACAGGGACCTACTGGACTATAGAGGAATTATAGTATAAGTTATGTGATGATAAGAGATAAGTAATTATTTTATAGGATAAGTAATCGATTAGTGGATCCCCGAAGTGATTAGTGGGGTAAAGTAATCACCAACTTATAAGTAGTAATCGTTCCTCACCTTTAGATTAGTGAAGAGCGGTACGGCACTAATAGGAATAGAAAGGCCTATAGTATCACGGATTTATATATAGGATGAGCTTGAGTATACTTAAGATTAGACTTCTATAGCTCTTTAGTAATTAACTTTATGATTATCTTTAGATACTCCTAGCCTTATTCTTGTGATTATTTTATAAACCTCTTGTTGGACTTATACTTGATCACTGTAAGCCCTGAAGACCTGATCTCATCAGCACGACGATAATACTGTTACTTACGCATCGTAACCTCGACTTACTACTAACAGACTCACCTCTGCTAGACCTAAGGCTGGCCGTAACACCTATTTAAGCCCTGAAGACCTGATCTCATCAGCACGACGATAATACTGTTACTTACGCATCGTAACCTCGACTTACTACTAACAGACTCACCTCTGCTAGACCTAAGGCTGGCCGTAACATTATTGATAAGATATAAGTTAATAGTCTTATAAAAGTATTCTCCTATCTAAAGTTTGAATATTCTAGAAGACTATTGAATCTCTATATTTTCTCTATAATATTAAAATAAAATAAAGAAGTAGTCTAATAAATATAAAGTAAATAGGATTTAATATATAGTAAAAAGAAAATCTAGAAGTTAGATATATTTATAGTTAAATAGCTTTATAATTAGCAAGCATAATAACTTTTTAGAAGTTTAAATAATATTATTTTAAAGAATATCAAATAATATAAATTCTAATATTTTATTTATATCTCTAGAGAGTAGCTATATAGTTATTAAGTAGTATATTAAATATAAATAATATTATTTAGAAAAGAGGGCTACTAATAAGATTATTAATTATAAATTAAATTCTCATTATAATATCTTATAAAGATATTAATCCTCAAGAGGGGTTAACATATAACTTATTAGAAATTATTATATTCTCTATAAGATATTCTAACTTAAAGTTAATAGATATATAAGTTATTAGACTTTTAGATTAAAAAGATATTTTACTATTATTCTTACTTTTAATTTTGAATTCTTTTAGACTTATTTTACATAAAATAAGAGTTTTATAGAATATTCCTCTCTTAGAAAGAAAATTTATAATAATACATTAGTAATTCAGAATTAGAAATAAAAGTTACATACTACTTACAATTTTAAACTTATATACTAATAGAGAGTTAAGAAGATAGAGTTCTATATTAAGAATAAGATTTAAGTCGATATATAAGGCTTCTTCTTTTTATTATATATAAGATATTTTAAATTTAATTTTTTTTAGTTTATATATATATATTAAGTATAATATTAAATAGTATATTTTGGAATTAAAGAAAATATATCTAATTGCCTAATAGTAATAAGTATTCACCCTCTTAGCCTTCTATTTATATAGCCTTAGTAGTTTTAATTTCTATGAGAAATTAATATTAATATAATAATTATATAGGAAAAATATTAAGAGATATATATTCTTTAAAGTCTTATTATCTTCTATATAGAGATAGAAAGGGAGGAGGATTAGATTATAAATTAATACTATTTAAACTCTTTTTATTTTATATAGAAGTTTTACTTTTATGTTTACTAAATATAATCTTCTGCGTTAGAAGTAATAATAGTTAGATATCTAACTTATTGATATAATATATAATAATAATAAAACGATTATATTAATAGTAAGATAGAGAGTAATATATTCTTATCTAAACTTAAAAGTCTAGAGGAAGTATTAGAAGGATTATTCTTTCTTTCTATTTCTTTTTATTTTTACTTTTAAGTAAGAGTAGTTTTGACTTTGATTGTTGCATTTATATACTCCTTATATATCTTATAAAATACTATTTATATAATGAGAAGTATTAGTATTATTAAAGTTAGTTGTTAATTTGAATTAGAGATATCTAAAATTACTATATAGGGTAATTATAAGTAAATATAGAGATAAAGGTATATATGATAATACTGTTATTATTATTAAAAGAAGAGAATTGAAAGGTAGCTATATTGGAAATCTTAATACTTAGTAGTTGTTATTTGAAATTTAGGAGTTTAATTAATAAGATATTATGATTTCAGAAGCTTATTTTAATTGTTAAAATTGAAGTTTCTAAATACATGAGATTACTTATAATAATAGTTATTTAAAAAGGAATTTATTATTATTTTATTATAATAAAGATATAATATAATTCGTTTTTATCTATTTCTTTGATTATAATTCCCCCTATACTTCTGTTTTGAGATTTAAAGATATATGTATAGAAATCTCTCTTTTATTTAGATTAAAAAAGTCTTTTTAGACTTATATTATATATCTCTTTTAAGTCTAAAGAAGTATATTATAAAGGTTTTATTATAATAATATAGTCCTATGGGGTTATAATGCTTTATACGCCTTACATATTCTATATTAATATTGATTTGTTAGTATCATGTTTTTCTAATATAGAGTTTTCTCCTTCGAAAAGATAAGAAGCTTTGTATTAGATTTAGATTTAGAAATTTAAGCCGTTTTATTCTTATAGATTGTATGCGTACTAGGTGGCTTCTTTGTAATAAAATATACATATAGATAATACTTTAAGCTTCTATTTGTTTGAATTTAATAATAAAGAAGAGGAAAGGTTCTAATAAGTAACATTTATAATAAAATGAGAAGCAATATTTATAAATAATACATCTTTTATATCTAAGAGAAGAGTAATGATTTTTAAATATAATAGTAATATAAGTCTTATTTGAAAAGGTTAAAATAAGAAGATTAGACTTATTAATTATATATATAATAAAGTAAAGTTAGTATATTACAAATAATGAATATGGGAAGTATATATAGATTTCTATACACTAACTAGAAGTATATCTCAACTTCTCTATTATAATTTAATATTAAGAATTAATAGAAGAAAGTATTATTTAGTTACTTTTATTCTATACTAAGAATAGTATCTAAGCTCTTTATCCTACATATAGATCTAACTATAAATTTTACCTAATAATAATATTTATACAAATACTAACTTATATCTAGTTATACTAGTAATAAAATTACTTATCATTATAAATAATTATACTTCTAGTTCTAATATTTAACCTTATAATAGTAGAAGACTTTATAGTAATAATCTAATCTATATAGAGAGAGCTTTATTAAGATTAAGACTTAATATATATAGCTAAAAATAACTACTAAACTTAAAAAAGTAAGAATTTTTATAAACTTCTTAAAATAGAATAAAGTACAATACATATAAGAATTAGATATTCTATAATCTATCACTTTTTTATAACTTCTACAAGAAACTTAAAATCTCTTGAAAATATATATAGCTACTTATAATAGGATAATTATAAAATAAATATAGAAATATCTAGCTATAATTATTATAATTAAAGCTATTAATATGTTAGACTTAATCTTAGTAAAACTATTTTAAATATTATGATTAATAAGTAGTTGATAGATATTTAAAAGAAAATTGTCTAATTATCCTGTAAGCTATTTTATTAAATTAGTAATATTAGAGATACAATTTTAATTAGATAATATTTTAATATTAATATCTTACTGTAATACTAATTACTAAATACTTTAGAGTATTAGAATAATATAATTATAGGGGTTTCAAAAGTTATCTAGTTATATTAGAAGTACTTATATCTATATAAATATTATCTATGTATTAATCTTATTTAACAGATATATTAAGATTAGTTACTAATAAGAGTAAACTAAGTCTTATTATACTTATATAGAAATTATAACTCAACTTATATTAATAGTAGAGAATCTTTCTCTTAATAATATAAAACCTTATCTTAGGAATAAAGAAAGCTTAGTTTATAATAGAAATATTAAGATTATAAATATTAAATTGAAATATATATTTAAATAGAGTATCTATAGTTAGTAGTAATTAAATATCTTCAAATGTTTGAATTATATATAGTTATAAAGATATAGAGGTATAAGGTTGTTTTAGAAAGAGTCATTAGTTATTTATTATTAAAAAGGTTAATATAAATAGATATACTAGCTACTATAGCTATAAGAAGTTTAATTTTAGATTAACTAAAAGCTAGTTATAGTAATTAGTAGGGGGGTAGGAAGGCTAAAGTTATACTTCAGGAGGCAATATGTCTACTAATAGTTATAGTAGAGAGCGAGCTATTAGCCCCTCCTGAGGAAAGTATTAAGAGATTCAATAAATATTTCATATAATAACTAAATAATTTAAAATAATACCTAATATTTATCCCTATTAATGTTAAAAGGATAAGACTCTATATTTATATTAGTAAATCTTTTTATTAATAATACAAACATAATATTTTAATTAGAATTTAAAATCATTTTAAAAATAGAAGAAAACAATAAGGATAATAATACTTTTAAGCTTAAAAGTAATATTATCTACTTTACTTCTATGAAGTTAAAGAGAATGATATGAAATGTACTAATATCTAAAGTCTATAGTATATCTATAGGAATTAATATAAAATATATAATTTCTATTATTTTTAAATATATAATTGAGTATTTGAAGATACTAATAATACTAATAGTGAATTATAATAATTTATATTCTTTCTATAATTACTTTATTAAGTTAGATATTAGAAAGGAGAAAGGCTTTATAATTAATATTATAATGATCTAATAATTATATTAATTAAAGGAGATCTTTAAAATCTATTAGATTAATAGTAAAAATAATTTTATAAATAATATAACTAAGAAATCTGATGATTAAGCTCTAGAGGGACTTATAATAAATAATGAACTAATAATATAGATAGAAAGATAAATTATAAGAATTACTAATAGTAATAAGAAGAAGAAATAAAACTAAAAAAAGATGTATAATATAATAAGAAGAAAGTAAGAAAGAGAGAGAAGTATATTATAATAAGAATTTAAGATATTTAATATAATATTAAATAAGAAGTATATTTTTATAGACAAACACTATTTATAGTATTGTTATAGTTTTTGAAATAATTAAAAGGATTTATATTACTAGAAGTAATTTTATATCAATTTTATATTTTATACCACTTTTATATTTTATATTAGTTTTATGTTTTATATTTAGTTACCTTTACTCTATACTTAGAATAATATCTAAGCTCTTCACCCTATATATAGATTTAACTATGAACTTTACCTGATAATAGCATTTATACTAATACTAGCTTACAACTAGTTAAAGAAGTAATAAAGTTACTTGTTGTTATAGACAATTATAACCCTGGTTCCGACATTTAACCTTATATGTTATATTAGTTTTAGTATTTAATTTGTTTTAGCTATAAGAGAAAGTATTACTAATATTATAGTAAATATAATACTAAAATAACTAAAGTTATAGTAATAAATCTCTAAATAGTTAACCTATTTATTTAAATTCATAAGAATAAAAAGATTATTATTTAGATTTATCCTTATAATATATAGTATATATATATACTATAACTTAGATATAGATATTATAAGTAGAGATAACTAGTTACATACTATTTATATAATCGATTAATTACAATATTTACTAGTTGTAAACCAACAGTTTCCTTATAAAGCTATATTATTTCTGAGAAGTATTTAACTATTAGAATTCTAGTTTTAAATATTTAGTTATTAAATTTCTAGTACTGTAATTATTTCTACAACCTAGGCTTAAAATAATAGAAGAAAATAAATATAAAAGATTTTAGGATTTCTTTAGCAATATTTAAACCCTTGTAAATTACTAATTATTTAGTATAGAACTTCAGAAAAGGTTAATCTTTATACTAAGATATATTCAAAAAACTATAGAAATATAACTCTTATAAAATAAAGCTAATTCGTAATTGGTAAGTCAATACTATAAGATTAACTTATATCAGGTCTAGTAAAGTATAGTAGTAGTTATACTACTAGGTTTATAAGTTATATAATAACTTTATAATATTTTTTTAAATCTCATATACTTTAAAGGCTTTTAATGATAAAGTATGGCTATTTTAGATTATTATTAATTAATCCGCTATTTTATATTAAATAATACTTTTATGAAAGAAATTATAAGAGTAACTAAGGGGTTTTAAGTAATCTTTATAATTAAAAGGTTCTAGAATTAATAGTATCAGGATTATTAATAATTTAGTACTAAATAGTAATATTTATATGATTTCTATAAAAGAAGACTATTACTTCAGAGAATATATAAATACTACTATAATAATATTGATTTATTGACTAGGTGTTATTGGAATTAATGCTAGTAATATAGGTATTACTATTAGTATTATAGTAGAATTTATTATATTATTTCATTTACTAGTAGCTACTTCAGGTTTAGATAATAGGGGTATTACTATATACGTACTAGTAATTTCAAAGGATATAGCTATAGATCTTACTATAGATATTATATGTTTAGATATAGTTATTTTTAATATAAATATTAAGTATTGAACAATTATTTCTTACAATAAAACTATTACCAAAATCCTAATTTTACTTTTCTAAGAGGTAGAAATTAAAGAATTATAGAAGAATAGCTAAAGGCCTAGCAAGAAAAAGAATAATAATTATTAAAAGTAATTCCTATAGGTTATAAACCATTTACTTAATAGGCTAACTAGGAGTAATTATAAAAACTCTTTATCTAATAATAGCTTTAAGTTATTATGTTATATAATATATAATAATTTCAGCTATCTAAGCTTTCTATATAAGCAATAAGACATATGATCTTATATAATTATCAAAATAAATGTAACTTATAACTAAATAGTTAAAATTCTAATATATTTTATAATAGTAAATAAAATAATTTAGTTACTTTTGCTCTATACTTAGAAGGATACCTAAGCGTTTTACCTTATATATAAACTTAACTATACGTTTTATTTAATAATAGTATTAATATTAATACTAGCTTATAATTAGTTAAAGTAATAATGAAATTACTTATTGTTATAAATAATTATACTTCTACTTTTAATATTTAATCCTATAGTAGTAGAAGACTTTATAATAATAACTTATATAAAGAGGGTTTTATTGAAATTAAGGTTTAGTATATATAGTTAAAAGTAGCTATTAAGGTTATTAAGTTAAGAACTTTTTTAAACTTCTTAAAGATAGAATAGAATAAAATACTAAGAACTAAGTTTTCTACAATTTATTATATTTCTATATCCTATTCTTAGTATAATTACATAAATAGAAGAATAATATATTATATTTTTAAACTATAATTAAAATCCCTTCAAAGTCTATATAACTATTAATAAAAAGATACTATATTCTAATATAGAAATATCTAATTATAATTATTATAATTAAGACTATTACTTTATTAGACCAAACTTCAACAAGAATATTTTAAATACTATAATTAATAAGTAGTTTATAGATATTTAACATTATATTATCTAATAAACTTATAATTTAGTATATTAGATTAATACTATTAAAACATAATATAAGCGTAGTAGGACTCGGTCTATTCTTATTAGCAAACAATCTAAGTATATTATGTATAACTAATATATAAATAATACTCATATAGATATAGATACTTCTAGTATAACTTAATAGCTTTTAAAGCCCCTATATTCATATTACTATAATATTCTAAGATATTAAATAATTAGTATTATAGTAGTATATTAATATTAAGATATTATCCAATTAATATTTAGTTTCTGAAATTCTTAACTTAGTATAATAACTTATAAGATAACTAGATAATAATTTTTTAAATATTTATAAGTTACCTATTTATTATAGTTTTGAAGATAACTTTCTTAAAACGTAATCTATTAATCTAATAATTTTAATCATAAGGATTATAAGTAAGTATTACTATATTTATTTTATACTTCTCTTCTTATTAGTAGTTATATAGATTTTAAAAAGATTTTAAATTTATTATAAATAATATAGAAGAATAATAAGTTATAGAATATTTAGTTTTTATAAGTATTCTATTTTATTCTATTTTAAGAGATTTAAAAGGGTTTTTAACCTTATAATCTTAGTAGTTACTTTAAGTTATATATATTAAGTTTTAGTTTTAATAAAGCTCTCTCTAAATATTACTATAAGGTCTTCTATTATTATAAGATTAAATATTAGAACTAGAAGTATAATTATTTATAATAAAAAGTAATTCTATTACTATTTTAACTAGTTGTATGTTAGTATTAGTATGAATACTATTATTAGGTAAAGTTTATAGTTAAATCTATATATATGGTGAAAAGCTTAGATACTATTCTAAATATAAAGTAAAAGTAACTAAATATTAAAAAGAAACTTAGTTAGATAGTATTCTAATATTAACATATTACTATAATACTAATTATTAGATATTTTGAAGTATTATAATAATATAATTATAGAAGTTTTAAAAGCTACTTAGTTATATTAGAAGTATCTAAATTTATATTTAGTTACTTTTACTCTTTACTTAGAACAATACCTAAGCTCTTCACCCTATATATAGATTTAACTATACATTTTACTTAATAATAGTATTCATATTAATACTAGCTTATAACTAGTTAAAATGGTAATACAATTACCTATTATTATAAAACGTTATACCCCTAGTTCTACTATTCAACCCTATAGCAACAGAAAATCTTATAATAATACTTAAAAAAAGTATTATTAAAACTAGATCTTAATATATATAACTAAAAGTAACTACCAAAGTCATAAGGTTAAGAATCTTTATAAACCTCTTAAAACTAAAATAAAATAAAATGTCTATAAGAGTTAGATATTTTATAATCTATTAGTCTTCTATATCTTTTTTAATAAAACTAAAATTTCTTCAAAATCTATATAGCTACTTATAAAGAAAATACTATAAAAGAAGTATAAAAATATCTAATTATAACTATTATAATTAACAATATTACTATATTAGAATAAACCTTAAAAAGATTATCCTAAATACTATAATTAATAAATAGCTTATAAATATTTAAAAGAATATTATCTAACTAATTTATAATTTATTATACTAATTTAATAATATTAAAAACTAAGTATTAATTAGATAATACCCTAATATTAATATACTACTATAATATTAATTACTAGATACTTTAGAATATTATAATAATATAATAATAGAAGTTTCAAAAGTTATCTAGTTCTACTAGAAGTCTCTATATCTATAGAAGTATTATTTATATATTCGTTATACTTAATTAATATATTAAGATTATTTAGTAATAATAGTAAGCTAAATCTTATTATATTTATATAAAAATTATAAGTTAGTTTATATCAATAGTAGAGAACTTTTATATTAATAGTATAAAGTCTTGTCTTAAGAATAAATAAGATTGAATTTAGAAAGGATTAGAATTATAGATATCAAGGCTATAATAAATATTTAAATAGAATACCTATAGTTAGTGGTAGTTAAATATCTCAAGATATTTAAATTATATATAGCTGTAAAAATATAAAAGTATAAAGATATAAGATTATTATAGAAAGTATTATTAGTTATTTATTACTAAAAAAGCTAATACAAAATAAGTATACTAACTATAGCTATAAAGAATTGAGCTTTAGATTAACTAAAAATTAGTAATAATAGTTAATAAGAGGGTAGGAAAGCTAAAGTTATACTTTAAGGGGTAATATATCTACTAATAGTTATAATAGAAAGTAAGTTATTAGTCCCTCCTATTTAAATGTATATGAATATTATTTATATAATATAAAACCTCACAGGTAATAAGGTTAAAGGTGACGCTAAATATATATATAAAGAAAAGAAGGTCTTACAGCTACTTATATAGCCAAAAGGCGTCCTTATAGCTATAGCTTAAACTATTATATAATATAGCTAAAATAGCTATAAACTACCCCTTAATACTCCCCCTTAAGTTAAGTTTAATAATTACTAAAATATATAAAACTAGTCTAAAACTTCTAAAATACTAGTTTTTAACTAAAAACTCTAAATGTAAAGAGTTTTTAAAAATAGAATACTTTTAGGATTAATAGTATTAAAACTATTTAACTAAATACTAATTAATTTAATTATTAGTAATTCTTCTAGACGTAATCTTTAATCTAAACTATTTATTATTCTTAGTAGTTTAAGAAAATCCTTATATTTAATAGTATTTAGAATTTTAATAAAACTATTAATAATTATATTGATATTTTTAATAAGATATAAAGTAATTATATTATTATTAATAATTTCTTAAATAATCTATTTATACTAAATATTAATAATTTATATATATTGTATTTAGGAAATTTATTATATTTACTAGAATATTAGTACTATTAGTAAAGAAGATTATAAGTATAATAATCTATTAATCTAATAGCTACTTAATAT